>JAOTAX010058329.1:0-10031 GCA_025629825.1 Erythroxylum guanchezii | reverse complement strand
TTACCTTAAGAACAAGGTAGAGAACAGGACATTGCCTCCGGTCAATATTAAGGAAGTTGACATATACAAGTTCAATCTTGAAGACTTGGCGAAGAGGTATCAGCCTAATTGTGATAGACCTAAAGAATGGTTCATAGTGTAGCAGCCTATTAGTATCTACAATATACCAACTTCACAATTAGGTTCTGTTAGTGTCTGCTACACTATATCACAACTTCAGCCTAATTGTGATAGACCTAAATAACAATAAACCGATCAGTTATTAAGAATAAAATTCCTGCGGCGTGGGGACCCAGGCTGCCTGCCGAGAATGAGCAGATCCATAGCAGTCCAGGAGGTTATTTCGCTGTATCGGACAGCTTTTTCTTAATCGGTGGTATGAGGCTCCCGTATGCCCCAGTTATTGATGAGGTGTGCTGTGCCTTCCAACTAAGGCCGAGTCAAATTCCTCCGAACGGCTGGAGGTTTATGAACGGTCTGGCCTTGCTTTGCCATCAGTTCGGGTGTCCCCCATCGGTCGACATCCTGCGGCATTTCTTGAGAATGAACCAGAGCTCGAGTGCCGGAGCCGGGGTTGCTAATCTCCAATATAGAGATACACGCTATGGCCCTGCTGGGACGGCCTCAAAAGTCCAAGCTTGGAGAACGAAGTACTTCTTCGTGAGGCCCCCAGGATCGCCCCATGAGTCCAAGCCGTGGAAATATCCCCTAGCCGAGCGATGGAACGACCTCTCGAGCTTGTGTCTTACCAAGGAGGAGTGGGAGGTGGTCGATCGCATCAAGGCGCTCGGGCGTTACAATTTTGATTCCCTCATTCGGGGATATCACGGGGGGGCCTCGGTCGATTCATTCCTGATCGACCCCCCACCCAGAATTAATGGTCTAGGAGAAGAAGTTACCTCCTCTGGTTGACTCCTCGCGGTTGAACTACTTACTGTATTTATAAGTATGAGCTTCAGCTTCTAACATGCTTTTGTTGTTGTGCAGGTATGGCAAGGGTCGGAGATTTTGCTGGATCCTCCAACCCCCCTAGAGGCTAGTCAAAGGCCAAGAAACCGAAAGCCAAGAGAGGGGAAGTCAGCACCGAGGTCGTTCGATCGGCGGTGCCCGAGCAGGACGTCGATCAGCCTGCTGTTCCCAAGCAATCAGCAGTGCCTGCTTATGCAGCTGCCCCCGAGCGACTGGCAGTGATTATCTGATCGACGGATGCTGTCGTTGTCGTTGAGGAGGAAGAGGAAGAGATGGAGCCGCCTCTCAAAAGGAGGAAGAAAACTGTTCGGGTCCTCGACCGACCACCCTGCCCGTCGGATAAAGGCAAGGGGAAGGAGAAAGAGAAGGAGAAGAGCAAGGGGAAGGAGCAGGCGACTGGCTCCGAGAAGTGGGTGTCCACTATTAGTTTGGACAAGAGTGCATCAATCAGGGACATTGACGTGTCCCTCCAGGTTGCCCAGAAGGCCGTTCCTCCCCGAGACGAGGGGATTTTGGATGCTCTGGACACCAAAGAGCTGCTGGGTAGTCTGGTCCGCAGCTGTGTAAGGGTAATGTCTCTTTCGCCCGGCTCTCCTTTTTTTTTTTAACAGAGCACTTTCTCTCAAAGTGTGTCGCTCTCCTTCGCTACCTATCAACGCCTCGACCAGTTCGATGGAGTCTCCCGCTCGTAGGATCGGGAAATCCAGGATCTCCTTGAGCAGGTCCGCGTTTTGAGAGCCGAGCGGTTGGAGGCGAAGGAGGAGAAGGACTTCTTGCGGGCTCAGCTCTCTTCCTTGGAAGAGGAGAGGAAAAAGGAGAGGAAAGCTTGGGAGGAGGAGAGAGACGTGTTGAAAGCACAGCTCGCTACGGGGGAAGAAGAGCAGAACAGAATGGCTGTGGCGAAGGACAAGCTGGAGGAGGAGTGTAAAGGCTTGAAGAGGAAGATAGAGACAGATCAAGAGCTTCGCTCCAAATTCCTTCAGGATTGCCACGACGCGGTCGAGGCTAAGCATAGGGCTGAAGACAGGTTGAAGGAGTTGCAAGGCTCCATTAAAGAGCAGAGGGTGGAAGCAATCAAGCGATGGAAAGAGCGGCACCTACGCGAGGAATGCCTAGAGTTTTCTTGCGATCTAACTCTTTCCGTCTTGAGGAACTGTCATAGTTTTTGCGTTCCTAACAGGTCGGAAGCTCCTTCTTTTGAGGACTATGCCGAGCCGATGTTTCTTCCTGAGCTCGGCCTTTCAATCGAGGAGATGAAGGAGATGATTGAAAGAGAACGAGAGGTGTTGCCAGACGAGATGCTGGACCTTAGTTCGGACGAGGACGAGGAGTCATCTCATGGGGTGCCTCTCCTGCTGTCTCAACAAATCCTGATCCCAACCTGGGCGCTTCGGCTACTTCCTCCCCTTCGAAGCGGTTTTAATTTTGTAAAAACCTCTCTCCAAAGCTTATCTGGTCGAGCTTGTGACCAGAAAAACATAAATAAAAATTGTATTTTTAGCTTCATCCTTTGCCTTGCTAATTTTATAAACGAAAACTTTACACTGCCATTGACTTGGCATAATTTCGAATAACTCGTAACGAACTAGAGTGTTCGGCTGAAGTCGATCGCACTCAAATTTCCATTAAATTTGTATAAGAAATCGTCCCTTCGAGTATCATGAAACAAATTTGAAGCGCTCGGTCTAAATCGATCGCGGCCGATATGCTTGAAATAATTTAATCGAACAATACTGAGGTCGATCGATCCAAGATTTTGTTTGGAACCTGGCCGAGCGTTGTCGAAGGCCGAGCGATGCCAAGATTTTGTGACTTGACATCGTCTGGTTGCAAGAATCTTGTCTTAGCAACCGGGCTGAGCGCTGTCGAGAGTTGGCGATGTCGAAGGCCGAGCGATACCAAGATTTTGTGACTTGACATCGCCTGGTTGCAAGAGTCTTGTCTTGACAACTTGGCCGAACGTTGTCGAAAGTCGAGCGATGTCAAAGATCGAGCAATGCCAAGATTTTGTGACTTGATATCGCCTGGTTACAAGTATTTTGTCTTGGAAAGAGGGCCGAATGTTGTCGAAAACTGAGCGATGTCGAGGGCCGAGCGATGCCAAGATTTTGTGACTTGACATCGCCTGGTTGCAAGAATCTTATCTTGACAACCTGGCCGAACGTTGTCAAAAATTGAGCGATGTCGAGGGCCGAGCAATGCCAAGATTTTGTGACTTGACATCGCCTGGTTACAAGAATCTTGTCTTGGCAACCTGGCCGAACGTTGTCGAAAGTTGAGCGATGTCGAATGCCGAGCGATGTGTTGAGACAATCAGTCTGTCTTTTCGTTCTAGCGCATTTTGGCGAGACTCTTTTTGCCGAGAAATTTGAAAATTCTTTATTAATGATGACGAGGGCATGGGCCATTAAAAAACCTGACTAGTAGGGCCAGAAAAAAGGTTCCCCAAAAACAGGTGCATGTTCAAAAGCATAAGTAACAACAAAGTATGCAACAAAGAAACAAATGAACTAAAATAAAGCTTATCTGCTGGCGGAATGCCCTCGGGTTTCTGCCGTTCGTATCGCGCAGGAGGTAGGAGTCATGTCCGCTCGACCTTTCCCTTTCATCGCAAAACTTTGCTTCTCTCTCAGCTCTTACACCCAAAGAGCTCGTCAAAATTACTGCTCCCTCAAGGGTTCTCGTTTATGCCAAGTAGCATTCCCTAGCGATTCTTTGTTGACCCCTGACCTTGCCAATGCCATGAGGAGTCGGAAACTTCATTGCTTGATAATAAGTTGAAATAACCGCTCTGAGGGAATTTTAAGTGGCTCGTCCGATTATTGCATTGTAAGCCCCTACAAACTTTACCACCAAAAATTCAACATCTTTCTCCACCTGGCATGGCTTTTGTCCGAACTTTACCTTCAAAGAGACTCGGACAAACGGATAAGTCGATGCTCCTGTTACTCCCTTAATGGGTCCTTCGATCGGCAATAGTCGGTCCTCCGATATCTCCATCTGCTTAAATGCATCATAATATAGTAGGTCGATCGAGCTGCCTGTGTCAATCATTACTCGCTTTACTTCACTACCCCCCATGTTCAGAGTGACCACTAGCGCATCATCGTGGGGGCAGCTGACACCATCTAGATCAGACTCATCGAATGAAATTATTCCATCTTTCTGCTGCCTTTTCTTGGCTGACGAGTCTTCAATGACCTGCTTGACATACCTCTTTCTACCTTTAGCGGTCGACCCTCCTGCTGCACTACCCCCAAAGATCATGTTAATGACCCTGACCGGTCGGTCATCTTGCCTTTCGGTATTTCTATCATCTCTCGCCCTGGAATGTGCCCTCGCGTCTCGTCGATCGTCAGTATTCTTGTTCTGCCTCCCCCCGCCGTTCCTGTCGTTCTGTCCATAAGGCCTTCGCCAATTGTCGGACCTATCGGTTCTACCCTCATTATCTCGATCGACATTGTTTCTGTACTTAAAAAATCTACGCAACCTTCCCCTTTGGATATGGAGTTCAATTTCTCTTTTTAAATCCCAGCAGTTCTCCGTATCATAGCCGACATCTCTATGGAAATGACAGTAGAAAGAAGGATTCCTCCTGTCCAAAGGAGTTCTCAATGCCTCGGGTTCTCTTAAGGGTTCTCCTTCAGCTCTCATGACCTCTAATACTTCTGCGTATCGCCTGTTGAGCGGGGTGAAGGACTCGCGTCGTTGATCCTGTCGGTCTGTTGGCTTTCTCCAACTAGACCTATCCCTCTGCCGTTTGCGTGAATCTTCGGCTCTGTCGTTCGGCTCTCGATCGTCTGCTCTACGCTTTGTATTTTTCAATACTTCCTCCAGCTGAATATATTTATCCGCTCTATTTCTTATCTCCTAAATAGATCGAGGCTGGTCGAGGGCCAATGACTTCTTAAATTCTTCATCCCTCATGTTACTCATAAGGGCGGCCAGCATGGATGAACAGGTGAGATCAGGGACTTCCACGGCTTCATTGTTGAACCGAGTGATGAACTCCTGCGAGCTTTCGTTTATTCCCTGGTTCAACTGCATCACCTCCAGAGCAGTTTTCTGTGGCCGCTTACTGGTAGCGAACTGATTGAGGAATAATAGCTTAAAATCCTCAAAGCAAGTGATGCAACATGGAGGTAGACTATTGAACCATCTCCGAGCTCCTTCTTGAAAGGCAGTACAGAACGCTTTACATTGAATTGAATCAGGGACGCAATGCAGGTTCATCATCGACTAGAAGTGTTGCAGATAGTCTAGGGGATCGGTCTTTCCCGTATATTTCTCTGGAGTCGGTATTTTAGTGCCGACCGCAGGGAGGCTATCCAGGATTTCTGGAATGAAAGGAGAGCTATACTGTGCGAGCACTCGGCTCGGGCGGGAATTCATGGCTAGATTGACCCGATCGTCCACGATTTTTTCTAGGGCTTCGACAGAGTGGCGATCGGTCGGCACACCAATAGGCCGAGCGGGAGCCTGCTGTTGTTCCGGCTGAGAGTGCAGGATTTGGCGGATCAATAGATCAGCCGCTTCCTCTATCTGTTTCTGAGTGAGGGAGGTTTGCGGTGGTGCGGGAGGATTTGCGTCAAGGGGGCACTGGGAATTAGGGTGCGAATCGACCTCGGCGTCGTCTTCTAAGGCGATGCTCTGTTCCTGATTTTGATTGCGTAGCTGCGGTTGGTCATTCGGATGCGAAGATTGAGTACAAGAATCATGGTTCGGTGGCGGGTGAGCGACGGACAGTTGCAAACCCATCCATTGCATCACAAGAGCCGTGACGGCGGCTATATTAGGATTGGCTGCTGCCGCCTGACTGACCTGTGTGTTTCTGGACGTGGTGCCCTGATGTCGGGCCCCACGGTGGGCGCCAACTGGTTCAGCCAGATTCTGCTGAGGTTGAGCGTTATTGCATAGATCCATTATTCTGCGTAGTCTCGACTGCTGAATACCTGCAAAATAAATAAAGGCACGCCTGGGGTTGGTTCCCGGAAGGCCACTCCGACGCTCACAGCCTTCCATGTCTTCTATGGGCTGCAACTCGCCTGGGAATTTGGTTATACGCGTATCGAGTTATTTGTGGATTTGGCCTTGGTTGTTTCACTTATTTCCTCAGACTCTCGCTCGGTGGTCAATGCCTTAATTTGTGCTATCCGTGAGCTCCTCTCCCGCACTTGGGAGGTGCGCGTGCGTCATACGTACCGGGAGGGTAATCGTTGTGCCGATTGGCTTGCCAATTATAGCTTTGGTCTTCCCTTGGGCGTACACTGGTGGCTTGATCCGGTTGTGGGCATTTCTCCATTCCTGTTAGCGGACCAAATGGGAGTTTCTCTCCCCCGTGTTACTCGTTTGTAGTTTTCTCTCTTTAAGCTTCAGCCCGTTGTTCTACCAAAAAAAAAAAGCAACTTAGTACTGTTTCAGTTTGCTTAGTTGTAAAGCAAAAGCAGATGGTGCTACTGGATTATATTGAATTATATTGCAAAATTTTAATTTATATCGGCTGATGTAGAAATGAAGGCGGAAATACTGAAAAATATTAAGTTAATTTTTTAAATTAAAAAAGTTAAGATATTTTAAAAAAGTTAAGATATTTTTAGACATAATATCTATTATCTATTTGTTAAATATTTTTAGATAATAGATATTATGTCTAAAAATAAAATATTTTATGTCTAAAAATAAGATATTTTTATGTTAATATTAATAATAGAGCAATTGTGTTAAAATTTGAAATATTTTTAATTTTAACGATAAAGGAAAATCTATATTTTTAGTTATATAAAAATAACGAGCTCTTTTACAATTTAAAATATATATTCTTTTTTTTGTGCAATCAGGATATTCTCGCAAAACACGAAGACTAATTCCTTTATCACAGGAGCTCGCACTAAGCGATAAATGGTTAGCTTAGAGATGTGCTTCATGACTGAGGGGATCGGAGCCTCCACCACATGGTTAAAGGACGAGGTGAGCTACATTAATCTCTAGTATATGATATTCCCAATTTTGGCAACATTAACTAAAATGGGCGAGGAAGCCTCTTCCCATTGTTCCTTTCTCCACCATTTGGAGCTCACTCTTACATTATCGTGGAGGTTCCTCAAAGCAAGGAGTTGAATACAGATGGTGGAGATGTGTCAGAACCTTAGTTCATTAAGCTTTTTGTTATTAGTTAGACTATAAAAATAAGAAATAAAGGATCTGTACTCTGTTAGGGGCCATGGAAGGCTGTGAGTTGGCAGACATGGAAGGCTTTGAGTTGACATAAACACCTAAAGCTATAGGTAGCTATCATTATTTGGATTTCTCATTCTTGAAGTGGTAATTAAGTTTGGGTTTAGGAACTCAGGATCAATGATTGATATGATTTAATATCAATAAGTTTAGGTTTGAATCCAGACTCAGTTTTTATGACAAAGTGCCTGACAATGACCAAAGTTTCTAAGATGCCTATTTCAATCGATTTGCTGCACATAAAAAAATCATTCTACAGAACAGCTAACAGGCAAAAAAGATCAAAATCCTTAAAAACAGGTTCTTGTAAACCCAAGAAACATTCCTAAATTAACCTGATATTCATGTTATCAAGTCAACAGAACAAGTCCCTCAAACCAATTTAGCAGAAAACTGGGATGATTTAAGCATCAGATACATGAACATAGATCATTCTAAACCCCTTAGTTTTGCTCTACTAATGCTGATAAAGCATGAAACACCTGAATAATTCAATACAAAAAGATAACACACTTAACTAAAAAGAGTTTGAATCAATAACAATCAGAAGCAGAAAAGAAAAGGTCAAGATAGAAAGCAGTATGACATATTATTTGTGTTTAAATTGCTTTGAAATAAATTGACAAAAAGATACTGTTTCGTCATTGTCTTCCTCTTGATGATGCCAACTTCACCCTTTCTAGATTCTCCGAATTTCTCTGTGCTTGTGGATAGCAAATTTCATCTGCAAAGCTTATCCTAACGTGAAAAGGAATACAAGACAAGTTCAGATTTATTTCATCTAAACGTATGGATAAGAACCTAATCCTATTTTAAAATTCTAATCATTACAAATTTATGTATGATACAAATTACTTATTACTAATCCATGTAGTATTTGGAAAATCGATTAATATGTATATAGACACAAAAGGTACGTACCGTTAATCATGTAAACTCACCTCTCATCACAAAATTTATTATCTATTCTTCTCTCATCCAAAAGAAAACCGCAATGCAAGATCAAAACCCAGCTCTTAAGGGTGAAAACCCTTCTGGCGTGGAGTTATACCCGCTTGGTTGGAGGTTCTCACTAACTGATGTAGAAGCAATTTACTGTTACCTTAAGAACAAGGCGGAGAACAGGCCATTGCCTCCGGTCAATATTAAGGAAGTTGACATATACGAGTTCAATCATCAAGACTGAACGATGAGGTATCCGCCTAACTGTAATAGACCTAAAGAATGGTATTTTTCACCCCAAGAGATCGAAAGTATCAGAATGGGAAGCGACCAAATAGGAAAGCTGGAGATGGGTTTTGGAAAGCTACTGGAGCTGACAAAGAAGTGAAGCTGAAGGGCAAGGTTATTGGGTGGAAGAGAGCTTTAGTGTTTTATAGTGGAGAACCCCGTAAAGTAGAGAAAACTAGTTAGATCATGCATGAGTACATGTTTAAAGATGCTCATCCTTCTTCAACAATTGATACTTCTTCTAATGATATGAAGGTACTTGCTTGTTAATGAATCTCGTCTTCCTTTTTTTTTATTTTTCTTAGTGATTATTAATGATTAATCTTCTGTTTGTTATTCTTTCTTGCAGCTTGATGTTTGTGTCTTGAGTAAGATATACAAAAATACTAGAAAATCTGATATTGAACAAGAATAGTATACATCTCAAAACCAGTCTCTATATACATTAATCTGATATTGAACAAGAATAGTATACATCTCAAAACCAGTCTCTATATACATTCCCGAATCAGCCTTCATCTCAAAATCAGTCTCTATATACATTCCAGAATCAGCATTCCTCATCTCAAAACCAGTCTCTATGTACATTCCAGAATCAACCTTCCTTATCTTATCAATACATGCAGCTTGGACCTGAAGCAACAATTGTAAATAGCTTTCAAAATCAACATTCTTCGTCTTATCAATGCATACAACTTGGAACTCAAGCAACGAGTACTGAAAATATTTTTCAGAATTAGCCTTCCTTGTCTTCTCAATACATGCAGCTTGGAGATCAAGCAACAATTGTAAATAGTTTTCAAAATCAGCCTTCTTCGTCTTATCAGTGCATACATCTTGGAACTCAAACAACGAGCACTGAAAATATTTTTCAAAATCAGCCTTTCTCGTCTCCTCAATTTCGGCAACGTGGAGGCCAACAAATGGGATATCTAAATCTAACTCCTCTTAATAGTTTTCCTTCTGCATTTGATCCTCAGAAGTATTCCGTGAACACTGCAATTGAAAACTATGTAAATAATGTGCTATTTCCTATTTTTTTTGGAGTCTCAGGAAATTTTGGAGATGATATGCAAAACAACAGAGATGTTAACACGTGAACCCATTTGTAATTCTATCCGTATAGATTAGTTTATTAGTTTCCAGGAATAAGCCAGAAGATAAGTGTACGTCAATTTCATGTCAGTTGAAATACGGTTGCCATTACTCTCTAGAGATCACCATTACTCAGCTCGACGTTTTGCTTGTACTAATGCCTGTTTCAATCAATTTTCTGCACAAAAAATCATTCTGCAGAACAACTAACAGTCAAAAACGATCAAAATCCTTAAAAACACATTCTTGTAAGCCCAACAAACAGTCCTCCTTTCACCAGATATTCTTCTTATCAAGTCAATAGAACAAGTCCCTTAAACCCCTTTAGCAGAAAACTGGGCTTATTAAGGCATTAGACACATGCATATGGATCATTGCAGATAATCTTAAACAATGAGAAGGAATATTCAATTTTAAATTTGAAACCAATTAAATATAATATAATATATTTATTTCAAGTTAAAGTAAATCAATTTGTTATTATTAGTTAAATTAAAAAATTA
>JAOTAX010058290.1:0-10033 GCA_025629825.1 Erythroxylum guanchezii | reverse complement strand
GAAGTTTTAGAAACTTTAAGGGTCAATATGTGATATTTGATCTTATAAGGATTTATTAATAATTATAATTAAAGTTTAAATTTATTTGTAATTTTAATGAAATCCAATGATATGAAAAATAAGATTTTTCATATAAAAGGAAAATTTAGAAAAATGGATGCTAGCACTTCTAACAATTTTTCCTCTCAAATTTGATTTGAATTTTTCTCCAAAAAAGATCTGTGGATACCATTAGAGGTCGGGCGATTGAACAGCTCGTGGAATTGACAGTTTGGAAGATTTGGAAATTTGTAACAAGAAATCGAAAAAGGTTAGTTTAACTTTATCAATTTCTTGTTTTATGATTCGAATTCAATTCTGTTAAAGTTGATTCTGTGAAAAAATTTTATATTATTTCCTCTGCGCTTAGATTTGATCTTGCGTATATTTTCCAACAAGAACCTCATAAGCCTGATGCAAACAATTCACATTTTCGTGATTGGAAATGTAAACAATCAGCAAAACATCAGTTTAGGCGTGCCCATATAGCATACAATCTTACAATTGTACATGGGAGTGGGGAAAAGGAAGAAAGTTGAAATATTTGTCTTGAAAAATAGAGTGCTTCATCCTATAGATTGACAAAACATGGTTAGATCAACCCCGCAAATATATTTTTAAATGCAATTAAAATCTGGATATACCTTGTTAATTATCAAGAAAACCAGAGTAGAAGACAGGAAGTTCAGGTTTTCTGGAAGTTACAACTTCAATCTCTTCTTAGTTGAGGCTGTTTCGATCAATGATAACCAACAAAACGTCAAAGTCGCATTTTGAACGCATTTGTGGCTATTGATCAGGATCCACCCTAAATTATGAATAGAAAATGGCCAAGCTTAGAAGTACACTTTTATTTGTTCTTTTAGAAGTTACAATTCTGCTGCAGCCTTTGTCAGCTTTATATCATGCATAATTTTGTATTATTAGAACCTTAATTTTTTTATCTTCCCATTTTCTCTTCTTCAGTTATTTTCTAAATCAAGAGTGAATTTAACTATTTTCTTGAATAATTAAGTTACTTACATTTTTAGGCACTCGAAAACTTAGTGAGAGGTGGCCATTTGCAAATTGCAATTCTATAACAGTAGCAAACATGGGTCTGATACAAAAATACAGGTATAGAGAGTGTTTTGGAGCAAAGATCAAATAATTACTACTTACTCCGCTTTCACAATTAAGCTGACGGAATCAGAACAATCACTTGTAGGGTCTCTTATTTCTATTGGGTATTCGTCCATTTCAGTATCATTATCTTCTACAACTTGTGAAGACAGCTGAGGTTTTGGAGGCAATTCTAGACTCTCCACATCTTGTTCGAGCATCTCAATCACTTTGTGTATAGGAGGTCGGTCATCAGGTTTTAGTTGTATGCACCAAAGTGCTACCACAATTACTTTCTTTGTTATTTTGTTTTGTTCTTCTGTAGCATTGGCCTCTCCAAATTCTATGTATTTTCCTTTTCTAAACTGCTCATAAGCCCATGCAGGAAAATAAATTTGGCTCGAATGGTTGGCAATTGTATTCAAATTCTTCCTTCTCCCTGCCATTTCCATCAACAACATCCCAAAGCTATACACATCAGCTTTGAAAGAGACTCCTCCTATATGCCTAAAGCACAATTCAGGAGCCATATAACCAAGGGTTCCTCTTGCACATGTTAGAGAGACGACAGTATTTTTTGTATCACAAAGTTTGGCTATACCAAAATCTGAAATCTTTGGAACAAAGTTTTCGTCCAAGAGGATGTTATGAGGCTTAATGTCAAAATGTAGAATCTGCATAGCACAACCTCTATGCAGATACTCAATACCACGAGCAACTCCAAGAGAAATTCCATACATCTTCTCTATACTGATTAAGTTGGTGACTTCAGGAGAAAACAAGTACTTGTCCAGAGAACCGTTGGGCATGAACTCGTACACAAGAGCACGCTTTGACCCTTGGACACAAAAACCAATGAGTTTCACCACATTGACATGGTGTATTGTCCCAATAGTACCTACTTCATTAATGAAATCTTGGCCATTACTTTTAGAATTGCCCAACAATTTTATAGCTGCAAGACGACCACTTCGAAGCTTTCCTTTATATACAGAGCCATAGCCTCCTTGACCCAACTTGTCTTTGAAATTTTTGGTTATCTTCTTGATGTCTGAATAGGAATATCGAATTGGCATGAAATCTCCTTGAGTTTGGAGGAACTCTTCAATATTGTCAAACATTGATAAATGTCTCCTCCTCCACTTGTAAATCAAAATTCCAACAACAAATGGACCCCCAAAGATGAATAACAGAATGTGATGTTCAACTGTGTAAAAAAAATATTAACGTAAAATTGTGAGATAAAATAGAATATTTAATTATTAAAAAGCAGAAATCTTAAATTTTTTGTTTATAATATATATTAATAACACTTTTATTTTTATTCCTACCAAGAAATATTTTATTTTATCAATTTTAATAATAAAAATTGATATTGCTATTTAAAAAAATTATGTATTTTTAATTCAATGAAAGGTATTCTAAAAAAATTCAACTAATTAGATAAATTACTTTAAAATATTTATGAATTATGTTATGAGTATGTAAATACTAATTAATAATTAATTAATTTTAATTTTATTGTAATTATGATGCTATATAAAAAAAGATTATGTAATTAGTTATTATCTACAAAACTTTTTTGACAAAATTTTAATTGCTTGAATTTTAAAAATAGAAATAAAGCTATTAACTATTTATTGAAATTATTTCACTCTAAATAAAAAAGAAGTAAATACTACTACATTTTGCAATTTTATATATTTTAAATGACTTATAAAAGATGAAGTATCTTACTAAACAAACGGAGAATAGATGAATCGTAAATCCAATAGCGGGGATCTGAATCTGCAATAATCAAAAAATTAAACAAAAATTAATCATATTATATTATCTTTTAAAATCTATGTTCAATCGATAGTTTTTAAAATTTGAATTAAGAGTCCTTATGAATGATACTTTCTAGAGTTTAAATTACACTACCCTTATTTACAAAGTAGCAGTCTAATTATTCTATGTATTTATGAGCAATTACAAAATTATTAACGAGGCAAAGGCTAATCAATAGACTTGCCTACTTTCACTAACTGTTCTCAGTTTCAATCACCAAGACTAGCTTTAATTTATGTTTTCATTTCTCATCAAACAATTAATGTTTTCCAGGCAAAGTATACCCTAAAAAGAGAAAACACAACTCCAAAATACTCACCATCGTATTGCCATCGATGGTCGTTTCCTGAATTTTAGTGAAAGAGTAAAGATTAATTAGTGTGCGATTTGTGAAGAACAAAATAGATGAAATCAAATTAAGAGGATGTATATTCAATAATACAATATACAAATAATAAATAGATACATAATCCAAGAGATCAATTCACAATTAAATATTACTAAATAAAAATTTTCATTTGAATTTTTGAAGTGTTTATTTTTGTTACTAAATATATGTTTTTTTGTTAATTTAGTTTATGAAGTCAATATGATCAGATTGTTAGCAAAATATGTCCAATTTATTCTTAAAAAAATACATTTTATAACATTTAATTATAATATGAATTTGTAAATCCACGACTATTGTAAGTAATACACGTGAACATTTTATTATATTCTATCTTCTTTATGAAAAAAATTGTACAAGAAAATCTGCCGTTTGAATTCTCAAAATGAACAAAAATGATGTACAACTGAGTATAAATATAAAAAATATATTTAGTTAATTTTAAATTATAATAATTTAATTACATATGATTTTTAAAAATAGCAAAACAAAGTAATGGTCTCTTTATTAAATTATTCCAATTATTAATAAAAAAGGCAAAATTTACACATTTTTATAAATTTTAATTGATGTACAAAAGATAAAGTATTTTAAAAACATTAAAAATAAAAATAAAATTTCTTACTAGTTACAACATTTTTTCCGAATAGCCAATAAATCCAATATCGTAGATTTGAATCTGCAACATTGACAAATTAAACAAAAGTCACAAAACTAGAATAATGTCTTAGAATGTGAGTAAATTAATTGAAAGAAGAGACATGTATCAGTAGTTGTTCTCAGATCACGAGAAGGAAACCATAATCGATGAGTAAAGAGTGATCCAAAACATCCAAAAGACATTTACTGTTACAGCGGAAGTAACACAACTCCTAAATACTCACCATTATGCTCCAACAAATAAATAGTATTTCCTGCATTTTAAGGATAAGAGTAAAGATTAATTAGCGTGAGCAGAACCAAATGTATTTACATTTCTTCAACAAAATACCATATGTGTATATATCACCATTTCCATGCATGCTTACTAAGCCTCGTGCATAAGTTGTTATAAATTCACGATTTATTGTTATGTTAATATACTTGTATTAAAAAATTGTATGAATGATAAACTAAATTTCATTTATTAGTTTGATGAACACTGAAGTTTAATTGTTAATTAAAAATATGCATTAATTATTAAATAATTTAAATGAGAAGCGTAGCTCCTCTTTCGTCATATTCAAATTTAGAGTTATGTTATATTATGTTTGAGAAAAATATTAGCACAAAATAAATATTTATATTGAGATATACTCTAAAATTTTAGTTCATACTTTTTGTATTACTTATTACAAAAACAGATATTAAAAATAAGAAAATATTAAATTTGAAATATAAATTCGAAATGTTTGAAAGGTAAAATTGTAAAAAATATTTTATTTAAAATCTAATTCTCCTACATTTTAGTGATAAAGAGTAAAGACTAATACTGTTACAGCCGAAGTAACGCAATTTCTATATACTCACCACCATAGGTCCCATTAGGAAGTCCTTTTTCTGCATTTTAGTAATAAGAGTAAAGATTAATTAGTGTGAGCAGAACCAAATATATACACATTTCTTCAACAAAATATTATATATGTATACGTCACCACTTCCATGCATACTAAGCCCAAGTCTCAGTGCATAAGAAGCCGTAAATTCACAGCTTGTTATTATTACGTTAATATACCTGTATTATGTTATTATTATGTTAATCTAACAATTTCACTTATTAGATTTATGAAAACTAAAGTTTAATTGTTAATTAAAAATATATATTGATTATTAAAATAAATATTTATATTAAGATATACTCTTAAATTTTGGCTAATACTACTTATGTCAGTTATTACAAAAATAGAAATTAAAATAATAAAAAGACTAAATTTGAAATATAAATTTGAAAAGTTGAAAGATGAGATTGTAAAAAATATTTTATTTATTTTAAATTTATTAAAATAAAATATTTTTATATTAATCTTTATTAATTAAAATTTAATTACTTGTAATTATAATCGAAAACTAAACTTTAATTATATAAAAATTAAAAATAATATTTTATAATTTTAAAGAATTACGAAAATGTATACATTATTAATGGAACAAATATCAGTATAGTTACCTATCAAGTATTAGTGAAAATTGACGCAAGAAAATTAAAAGAAAATATAGGAGAAGTGCCCATTAAACGTCTCACCAAATTTATGAAACAACGAGAAGCCACTCGCTAAAAAAGTGGCCACCTTATCTACAGTACGGAGGATGAAGCCCAGGAGCCCTTTAGGACCTGCACATGAAAAATATCAGATTCAAAACATTAACATTTATAAAATTAAAATGAAACGAAATACATCTATTTAGTATGCGTAAGCAGAGGCGTAGAAATCACATTTAAACATTAACATATATTAAAAAATTAACAGGGATAGAATTATACTTCTCCATATTCTTCGTTTTTTAATTCTAACAATATTTTATAATATTAACCTCCTTAAAATAATATTCCTTATATTATAATATTACTTTTTCTATGATAACCACAATAAATGTTTTATGCTTAGATTTTAAATAATTAACACCTAATTTTCAACTTCTAATTATTTTTTATAATATTTCCCTCTTTCTTATAATAACTAAAATATATATTTTTGTAATTAGATTTTTTAGAATTAATACATAATTTTCATATGAATTTTTGACAATTCAAATAATTAAATTTCAAAGGATTTTTCCATTTTAATTTTCTCATAAATAAACCTATATAAGTTTATTCTTTTAGGATTCTGTTTTTGGCTTTAATGAAAATTATACAAATAATAGAAGTAATAATTCAACATTATGTACATATGAATCTTTTGCAATGCAAGTAGGAATAATAAAATTATACTTTTTCATTCTTTTATCTTCTGTGAAATTTTAATTATTTTTTATGATATTAACATCCTTCTTCCTTCCTCTTATATGTTTTCAATTTCTAGCATTTTGCTTTAGGATTTAAAGATAATATTCGATGTAGAGAACTAACTTCAAATTTAATTGTAAGCACAAATTTAAATAATTTTGTTATGCCTGAAATTTTAAAGTCGCAAAAAGAATTCACAAGAATAGTAATAGCTACAATTTGAACTAATGATAAGCCAGTGAGATAAAATAAAGAAAAGTGTGAAAGCGGAGGATTAACGTACCTAGAGTAGGAACATAACATAGTTGGTGATCTCCTTCAAAGTTGCAAGGATTATAAATGTCCACATTATCGCAGCAAAAATCATAAAAAGACAAGTCGAAGCCAAATAGCAGAGAATCATGGACGTCTTTATAAGTTATGTTGCTTCTATTACTTAACAAACTCTCATGATCTGATCTCGGTAGAAGCATCGTCCTCTCTACACGACACGAATCCTCCAAATCTGATACTCTAATATAAAGGTAACTGACGACTACATAAGAATATTCATTTTTTAAGTAGTGAAAAGCAGAATAACTGCAAGATGAAGTATTTATATACTTAAACGCGGACTCCCATTTAGAATATCCTAAATCATTCAATCGATGACTGTTATATCTAACATCCTGTGCCACTAGATTCACACATCGCACGAAAACCAACTTATCAGCATATATGTAATCCAATTCGGACATATTCGAAAAGGGAAATAATAGATTTCGTGTTAGAGAATGGCGAGGAAGTGAGGAGCAGTTGTCCTTTTGGACACTAGTGTCCACAAATCGAATGCTAAAGCCTGTGTAATTGATTTCATGTACGTAATATTTGGCAGAAGAAGACAAGTATAACACCGTTTTGTGGTTGTCTTCACACTCAAGTTCAAAGGATTTGTAACCGCAACCTTCAGGATCTGTTTTCAAGCGAAACGGCAATCTAATAGGTATATCTCCACAAAAAGAATTGCAGTCGTCGTTCTTGTTTGCAGTACAACTATGGTGTCCTACCAGTAGGAAGACGTCAAGAACAACTACGGCTACTAGCAGAAGATACTTATTGCAATTCATCATTGGGACAGTCTAAGAAAATGAGGCTATTTTGAATGAGTTGCAAGCTTTGGAGAAGAAGAAGTCTGCATTTGCTTATTTATATCTGGAGAACAGCCGCCCAAAGTAAAATTTTTAGTTTGATTGGAATTAGTCGAAGTTACCTATGTGGAAGAATGATCCCAAGTGGTCTCATAAAACAGACAAGTCGATGATATGTTATTTTCTTGACCCTTTCCTCTGTTGAGTTTAGCCACAAACGTCTTTTTCAAGTCTGGATGACAACTTTACTTATTTGACGGTGTAAGTATATGACCATAAGTCAAGCTTATGCACATTATTTTCCAAAGGAAGCAAAACAAATTTTCTAAATTTTGTTGGATTAAATTTAATTTATTTGTCTAAAATTTTTTTAGAAGACTACATCACACATTATTTATTCTCAATTCTTTTAAATTTAATTTACTTTATTTTTCTATAATTGTTCCATAATATTAAAACAACCGGTTACAATTGTTTAGGTAGCTAGAAATTATAATTCAAGGGATAGAATAATATCAAGAAGAAAGCATTAGCATAAAATAGTCAAGGATAGAATAAGATCGTTAGGATCGTTTAATTATCATTAAGAAAGATAATTAGGTATAATTGAAAGAATTGGTCCTGAAGCTTAAAATTTGATTAAAAGCAAAAATAAAATTGATGGAATTCTTTTTAATTAGTTGAGGACTTGACTTGTCAACCAACTTATATTATTACAGTAGGCCAAAGCTCTCCTGAACCACAATTGTTGCCTTCAAGTTTAATAGCAATTGACAGTTTTGGACGGTGACGCTGTTTTTCCATATTCAAACGACAATTATAGTCTTTCTTAATGATATCGCTAAAAGATTTAATCTTTGTTAATGATATCGCAAAAAGATTTAACTTTTAGGTGGAGGGACGTCTGCATATGCTGCTGCAGATTTCCTTCAGCAACAGAATCTAACTTACAAATGACCTGCTTACGAAGTTATCATATGTTGTCTAAATGCAGTAAGGACTTTATTTTTTCGCAAAAAGAGTCCACATCAATGACGGTAGTTAATCCTATTATAGCGACATTGGCTAGAAAGAATCAAGAGCAGACCATAAATTTCCTAACAAATGGCCTGCTTGTGCAACTGTCTGGAACTCCATGTACAGTTGAGAGAAGAAGGGAATATAACAGTTGGCAGCCTCTTGCTTTCCTCGACATGAGGGTAATCAACGGTGTAGTGAAGCCCACGGCTTTCATGCCGAGCAAGAGCACTGCTTACTACCAACTTTGCACAGCAAAAGAGGTTTCTCATTTCACAAGCTTCAAGTCCCACCATTGTCTGCGCCCAACCCCTTTGAAACAAGTACCTCTCCCAGTCATTCTCCAACTTACTGATCTTTTCCTCCGCAGTTTGTAGCCTTATTGTGGAACGAACAATGCCCACATATTGCCACATTATTAATTGCATTTCCTTCCTCACTTTCTTTGTTGTCTTCAGTAGGTCATCCATTGCTCGACTCCCAAGTGCATTTGGTGCAATCGGTCGGGGCCAGCAATTTGAAGCACTGTGATCAAGTTTGGAGCTTTTCATGTGATGAACTGACGGTTTAACTGCTCTTCGCGCAAAAACCAGTGCTTCGAGCAATGAATTACTAGCTAGTCTATTAGCTCCATGCAAACCAGTGCATGCAACTTCACCTGCCACATAGAGGCCTCGGACATTTGTCTCCCCCTGAAGACCAGCACGTACTCCACCACACATGTAATGAGCAGCAGGAACTACTGGAATTGCTTGGCGGGTAATATCTAAGCCACACTTAAGGCACTCAGAAGCTATATTGGGGAAGTGAGAAAGAATTTTTTCTCTGTTTTTGTGACTTATATCAAGTAGCACGTAATTTTCATTACGCTTCTTCAGCTGGTCATCTATGCCTCTTGCCACCACATCTCTTGGGGCTAGCTCGGCTCTCTCATCGTATAAGGGCATGAACCGTTCCATTCCCAAGTTATAGAGGATGCCACCATCACCTCTGACAGCTTCAGTGATTCGAAATATATTTTCTCGAGTTCTTTTGGGTTTGATGGGAAGGCCTTCATCAGCTAAGGTTGTTGGATGGAATTGTACAAATCTGAGACAAAAGGAGCTTGTAAAAGTCAACCAGAAAGAATTTCGATTACCTTGTGACAGACTCACTTGCAATATGACATGAATGTGGTTCCTAATATACTAAACCACACAAATGTACAATGGAATTTACCAATCCCCAAAGAACTGCTATCTCTAACATCGATTCCCCACTAGAAAAGCTCCGTAATGATACCTTCCCACACCAACTCCCCTAGGTTTTTCTTGTACAAAGGAAAACAGAACCATTATATTGGTTTCTCAGAGTTATTTCTTATATTTCCAGTGATAATAGAGAATGTTCAAACATAGAGTGCAAGCAGGAGAATATGATCAGAATTAACTTACTCCATATTGGATATCAAAGCTTGAGCTCTATGTGCCATTGCTATTCCATCTCCCGTAGCCACCTAAAAGAGAACTTCAAGATATCATAGCCAATCTATGACTGAGAGTTTGAGAGCAAACCATTTCATAAACAATTAATGAAAGAACAAATATATGAAAATACACTGAAATG
>JAOTAX010058223.1:0-10037 GCA_025629825.1 Erythroxylum guanchezii | reverse complement strand
TTAAGCACAAATACCGGGAATGTCATGAATGCATGTACAGTTATTTTTCATATGCAAAATTTCACTGTTCACAAATACCAGTATGCATGAAAATTTATAATTAATCCCAATCACTCTCATTCTTTTCCAAATTCCTATTCCACCCTTCCCGTCGGGGGGTGGGATGTTACAACGACCCGCAGGCCCCCTTCAAACCTGAACATCTTTCACTCTTTTGACTATAACTTTGTTGTCTGACCTCCAAATGACTTGATTTAAAGCATTGGATTCCTAAGACATTACTCTACCTCTCCACAAAAATTTATAGCTTTTGATATTAATTTGAAAAAGATTGATTGAATCAAAGTCAGAGGATCGATTAAAAGAGTATGAGTTGGACATTTTTCTGAACATGCTTTAGTATTTTGGCGATATCTTGATCTATAGAACTCCAATTGGATTGATTCTTATTTCAAATTAAACTAGAGACATGGATATACAAATGTTCTGAAGGGACTGAATTGAAGATTTTCAATTTTTGAAGTCATGTTGGGTATAGTGTTTAGTCTCAAATTAGTAAGAACAGAAAGTGTTTTGGCCATAAGTTCTTGATTTCTGAACCATAATGAGTGTTTTTGGTGTAATTAGAAACTTATGACAATGGGGAATAAATGCTCTGAAGAAACCGAACTGAAATTCCTATTTGAAGTTCCCCAATTATGCTCTATAGTTATGAGAAATGAGTCGTCCATGTTGTTCATAAGATCCGAATGTTGGGCTTTGGAAACGGGACCCAACAGTAGTCAACTAATATTTTAGCTTCTCAAAACTCCTTTGACAGTCCTCATTCCATACGAACACTACATTCTTCCTCAAAAGTCTTGTTAGAGGGGTTGAAATCAAAGAAAACCCCTCGACAAACATTCGGTAATACCCGGCCAATCCTAGGAAATTTTGGATCTCTGACACATTCCTCGGAGCTTCCCAATTCGTCGCGGCCTCTATCTTCTTCGGATCTACTTGTATGCCATCTCCAGTCACTATATGCCCCAGAAATACAACCTGATCCAACCAAAATTCACACTTACTGAATTTGGCATACAGTTGCTTCTCCTTTATAATTTGTAAGATGACTCTCAAATGCTCAGCATGCACCTTTCTGCTCTTCGAATACACCAAGATATCATCAATAAACACAATCACAAAGCGATCTAGGTAGGGCTGAAATACCTTATTCATCAAGGCCATAAAAGCTGTCGGGGCATTAGTCAGCCTAAACGGCATCACTAGGAACTCATAGTGCCTATAGCTGCTCCTAAATGCACTCTTAGTATATCAGCCTCCTCTGTCTTCAACTGATAATACCCTGATCTCAAATCTAGCTTAGTAAATACCCGAGCTCTTTGCAACTGATCAAGTAAATCATCAATTCTAGGCAACAGATACTTGTTCTTCACTATCACCCAATTCAGTTGCCTATAATCGATGCATAACCTCAAAGTCTCATCCTTCTTCTTCACAAATAGTACCGGAGTTCCCCAAGGTGAAACACTGGGTCTAATAAAACCCTTTTCCAGTAACTCCTAAAGATGAGCCTTCAGCTCCTTTAGTTCCATAGGTGTCATCTTATATGGAGGAATAGATATAGGAGCAGCACTTGGAACTAGATTAATCGTGAACTCTGCTTCTCGATCTGGTGGTAAGATCAGTAACTCTTCGGGAAACACATCAAATAACTCCCTAACCACTAGAATGTCCTGTACACTCTGCTTAACCTTAGTGACAATAATGTGGGCTAGATAAGCCTCACATCCTCCCTACATCAACCTCAATGCACTCATAAAGGATATCATCCTAACTGGCACTGCCTGACTAACTCCTCTAAATACTGCCCTCGATTGACTAGGAGATTCTAGTACTACCTCCTTGGGGTAGCAGTTCATGTGGCCCTATAGGTAGTGAGCCAATCCATGCCTAGGATCACATCTATCTCCCTCAACTGTAATATAATCAAGTTTGCCTCTAACTTTGCTTGACCAATCCTAGTTAAACACCCCTTTTAGACCTCACCTATAACTGTAGTACTGCCTATTGGTGTACTCACCTCCAATCCATACTGTAGTAACTCCCAGCTCTCCCTCTAGCCCTACCTCGTCCTCTTTGCCCAGGCCCACCACCTCTGCTCTGCTAGACTGTAGTATTACTCCAGACTGCCCATTGACAGTAGACTGAGCGCCCAAGGTAGCACGACAATCCCTAATCTAGTGGTCCATGAAGCCGCATTTAAGGCAAGCTCCAATCAACCTCTACCACTCACCACTATGCCTCTTCTCACAGTGCTCACGAACTAGAAACTGAATCAAAGTTGTACCCCTTCCACTACCAATCTTTGAAAACCTACCCCTCTGCCCAGTTCCTGACTGTCTGGATCCACTTACTGATCTGAATACTCTGTTTTGACGCTTAATGAAGCTCCTGCCAGAACTGCCTTGACTCTCACTAGACCTCTTTCCTCTAAACCCTTGCCCAGTCTCAGCTTACTTTTCCCTCATCAGCTGTTTAATTCTAATTGAAGTAGCTCTCAACTCAATGAAAGTACCTATATCTGACTGCGCCAACCTTGTTCAGAACTCCATATTAAGTTCATTCTTAAACCTCCTACACTTGTCTTCTTTTGTAGGGATTAGAACAGTAGCATAACCCATCAATTCATTGAATCTGACCTCATACTCAGCCACTGACATCCTAACTTGCTTCAATTCTAAGAAATCTTGCATCTTCATGTCTAGATAGATCCTAGGCATATAGTTATCTCTGAAAACCCTCAAAAAGTCTACCCACTTCAATTGGCAAGGCCTGGTGGTACTGCCTGGGACAGTCTTCCACCATTGGTAAGCTAGGCCCTATAGTAAAGACACTACATAATCGAACCTCTCTTTAGGCTCGCAATCTATCTGATCAAATACCATTTCTGTCCTCTCTAACTATCCCTCGGCCTCAGCAAGGTTTGTGCTGCCATAGAAATCCACAACTCCCTGATTCCGCAGTCTATCATATCTCCTCTCCCTTCTTTCGGGAACTCTAAGAGACATCTCCTCAAATCGAGGTACCGAGGACTCTCTACTGGCTCCAACCGATCCTTGGTCAGCTGGTTGATCAATCTGATCACCTAGAGCGGATGACCTATAACAAATAATAATTTCAATCATTATCTGCATTTCTCACAATATTTCATACTTAACATTCCTATATGTCCCAACAGATGCCCAACCATACTATGATACCACCTAAATGTAGCGCCTCCTTATCGCAGGGTACACACCGGGATGCCTAGAGGTCATTCCAGTATATATATCCTACGATAAGAGTGAGCTAAGTTTGATCACTACATTCACTTCATATGGCATGGTATCATAATTTACCTAAAAAGCATCATAAGAAGATCACAATATTTTAAAATCAGTTTTGTCCTCATTTCATTTCACAAAATCGAAGTCTACACTATGTCTTTCACATTTTCCATAGGTACATCATCAAAAACCTAATACAACAGTACTACATGAATGAAAAAAATATGTACAATCTAACTAATCTGTCCAAAAATCCCAGTTGACCGACCTTTGAGCCATGAATTCTCTTGCCAATCATAATCTACACAGCTAGTAGAGCCTCTCAATAGCTAGAGTCGTCTCTCGGTTCTGAAAAGATAACGTTGCAATTTTGGTGAGTTTTGCGAACTCAATGAGGTAACCATCATCGATGGTTCACTTAATCCATGCAACACATCAATCCATAAAACAATTACTTCACAACTTTGTATTTTACATGAGTAACACATTTTCAGTTAAGCATACACAATTTCGCATTTCACTCAATCAAACATACTTAACAAGATACATATGAAATGCTCACGAGACACTTTTCCAATTATTACGTTGTTGTGGCCGAGAGCCTGAACTGTCCCATATAAGGCTTATTAAACATTAAGCCTAAGGCTCTGAATCACTTTTGAGCTCGAGGCTCAGTTTCACTCGTTAAGCTTTAAGCTCTAATCAGTGGCTACTCTGGTCACAACTGCCATTATCTAATTATACATTCATGAATGGGATGCAATTACTACAATCAATCACATTATAAAGCACATAGGTCTTCACATTCACTTACAATCAGCACTTCAATATCTCACTCTACATTACACAATCATCGGACCTTCTGTCTGGAATCCAGATTCAAATACATTCATTTATCATTCAAAACATGAATTAGGCAAACAAGTAATTAAGTGAGACCATCTAGGTTACTCAATAAGTTGCTCCCGAAGCTAATGCCTGGAAGATCCGGCAACGTCCAGAGGTTGACGTTCACAATATCACAATTTGCAAATCATAAGTATTCAATAATGCACATGTATGAAATGAATTATGTGCAATGCATGTTCATGATAATCTCAGGAAAATTTCCATCATAAAATCGATCTCATATCAAAACTCATCCAAGTATAATTTATACTCAGGTTTATGCCTCACTAGAACCATTGAGATCACAATTCATTACTCACTAGCTTACTTTTAGATTTTCCAAAACACCCTTTCAGGTCTACTGTTCAACTTCAATCAGAAGGTGAAAATGAGATAATTAGGTCAAACTTTCTTCTAGACAAGTGTTCCTACATCTCTTATCTTTCCATTGATAACAAAATCACTCAATTTGGTTCAGTGAGTCAAAAGATATACTCCAACCATTTTTGAACTGCTCTTGTCCAAACAGTATACTAGGCACAACTTCCATCTAAAATTTAAACATCTTAGAGACTGAATTAGATTCCAAGTTTTTCCCACCATTTGTAGCCCCATGCCTTTAGTTTACCACAAAACAAAAAATCATCTCATTTTGATCAGTAGAGCTCTAATTCATATTACTTAAGAACACACTCACTGTATTCGTCCCACTCTTTTCACTCAATCTTTCTCCATTCATTTCAGATAGCTATGATTCTTTGTGGAGATGTAGATCAATGTCTTACAAAGCCAATGGTTCAAGAATCAGATCATTTGGATGTCTAGAAAAGAAGTTATGACCAAAAGACTCCAACATGTTTTTGTCCTCAATCGTCTTACTTTTGTATCATCTTACTACTATCGTCTTACTTCTATCGTCTTATTTTTATTGTCTTACTTCTATCGTCTTACTTTTATCTTCTTACTTCTATCGTCTTACTTTTATCATCTTACTTTTATCGTCTTACTTCTATCGGCTTACTTCTATCGTCTTACTTTTATCGTCTTACTTTTATCATCTTACTTTCATCTCCATAATGTCTCCACTTATAAGAATCATAACTTTTAGGTCAAATGTCCAAAATTTTCATACTATATACTGTTGGAAATATAAAAGGAAGATCTACAACTCTCAAGAAGGCAACTTTGCCAAAATCTATCTAGATTAATCCAGATTTTCTCCCGAAGACAGAACACAAATTTTACAATCAGCTCTCAACGTCCCGAACCCAATTCTCAACTTCATGACAACTTTTGAGATTCTTAGAGATAGAATTGAAATTCAATGTCTTCATAAGAAATGTAGGCATATATCTCTAATTTAATCCAAAGTAAGAATCATCTCGTTTGGACAACTAGAGAAAATGTTGTGGCTAAAAAACTGAAGCATACTCAGTAAACTTTTTCCAGATTTTCAAACTTTTAATATTTTACAACACCCAATCACTCATAATCTTTCAAGACACTAAATTAACACTATAATCAATTTTTCATCCCCAACAACACAGTAGTTATGAATGAACATGTAAATGTCATTTTCTATGCAGATGATAGTAAATCATCAAATTTATTGCATAAATCGTCAACTCTAAAGAATTTATTCACTACTTACCTGCTGAAAACTCCAAAATCTTCAAGCCCTAAACTCCACACAATTTTCGTACTTCACTGACTGCATTGACCAGCTTCTGGTTTTCTTAGGGTAGAGGACACAAATTGCAAAGTGGGTTTAGTGTTGGAAAGGAAAAGCGTAGAAATCTCTTAGAAGGTGACTTGATGGACAACTATGGGTTTCAAAAGAAAATTTGAAGAAAATGATAATGAAGAAGGGACTTAGACAAGACTTAACTTATTAACTCACAAAGAGCAGTAACCTACTTCTAGCAAAAGCACAAAAAGCCTAAATGAAACTTGTTGTTTTCTTAATGACTAAACTCTAACTTAGTTTCTTTCGAAACTAACTCCATTTAGCTCTCCTCTTTCCAATACAACTATCATCTTTACAATCCAATTATCCCCAATATTCTTTGGTCCCCCCCCCCACCCTTTTTTTAATTATCCATAAAAATCCCAAAATTTCCTAAATCCATCAAAATTCAAAAATATCACAATTCCACTAACCCATAAAATTTCCAATGCAAAAACATTCATAATTATCAAAAATTCACAAGTCCATCCAATTATACCCGGAATTATTCATGAATGCTTGTACAATTAGTTTCATGTGCAGATAAATTCACTAGTCATATATATGTGTATGGCATATTATGCATAAGCATAAAGAAGCATTTCTAACTCTTATTAATCACTCACATTTACCACCCTAACCCTCCCACAAGTGATGGGATGTTACACTTTCACTCATCCAAAGAAGTCACCGTATTGCAAAAGCACGATAGCGACTTTGCTAAATTTGAGAAATCACTGTCTTCTTCACTGAATTCCTTTTTTTTCTTCTCCTTCCATTTTCCTTTTCATTTCTAGATTTACACACTTCTAAATCATCTATACTGCATTTCTATCTTCAATACAAGCTCTAAACAATTTACATTCAAATTTACACTTCAAAAATCACAAATCTGAAACTTCATAAATATACTTTCTCTCTCTACTACATTTTGTTTCTCTTTCTACTTACATCTGATGCATTTTCCATTTTTTCATACTTTCATTTCATCAAAAACTTATCATTTTATCAACTCTACTCTATGACCTCATCAACATCTTCATTTAAAATCATTAAACTCATTTTATTTCATTCCAAACATTTCCAAAAGCATTCACGTATATCAACAAGAAAAAGAGAGCATAAAAACCGTGAACATCTAACCATTATTTTCTGTAATTATAATTACTTCACTAATCTCCATTAAACTCAAAATATCCCAATCTCGATACATTTTCTACTCATTTCCTAAATTCACAAATTCTTCATCTACTCATTGCATCACATTCATTCACCGAAACTATATTGCTTAAACTTCTCATTCATGTATATATATTTGACACTGTAACACATCATCAGAGTTACTTACTCGATTAAGCAAAGCCTTTGGACAGTGACAGTGTCTCAATTGCACATAAGCACAACTATAATTTCAGTGTTACAACATGAAGAGAGTTTGGTGAGCAATGCTCTTAGTGAAGGACCAAACCATTTGAAGAAGAACAGAGAGCTACAATAACGTGCCTTACCTAAACACATGATTACGTGTGTTTCTTTCAATTTGACACATGGCTTTATGCATGTGAGCCATTTGTCCTTCATGCAAGCTACCATATGTCTCCAACATGTGAAGCCATTTTTCACACAATGAATGTTGCCACTCTTTAATAAGCCCAAATGTCACACTAGGATTGGTCCAAATTTCAATATTTTTCTTAAAATTTACCATAAAATCTGAAATACCCTAAATAAATCAAAATTGCCAAATCACATTTTAATCGCGTTAATAACTCAATTATACCCAGAAAAGAGTCATGAATGCATGTACAATCATATTAATGTGCAAAAATGTGCACATCATATTTAACTTAAACAAGATATGCATTTTCTAGTTTCTTAGTAACTTCTCATATTCATCATCCAAGTCTTATCATGGGTAATGGGATGTTACACTCATTTTATTTCATGTATGATTTAGGTACAATTTGGAAGCAAAGAAATTAAAGTGAGTCAAAAGCACTACATTTGGGCCATTTTCTGAAGATTAATTTTCACCTATTTTCGTAGAGTAAGAAAAAGAAAATTAAAGGACAAGAAGAAGCCAAGAAAAAATGAAATACAAAGAAGAAGAATTAAAAGTGCTTGCTAGAAAAATGAAGAAAAAACAAGAGAGCAAAACACATATAGCAGCTGGGAGTTGAAGGACAAAACGACATGCATTCAAGTGGACTAAAACAAAGATAAAATGGTAGCGTAGTAGATAGGAAGCATAGATGTAGTGTCTGCGCAAAACACAGACAACGTCTGCTTTTGCGTTCATCGCAGATGCCTGCATAGAACGAAGACAGTGTCTGCGTTCAATGCAGATGCCTGCATTAAGCACAAGCAATGTTTGTGTCAATAGAGAAAGGAGTGAGGGTTTTAAAAGGAGGCATGAATAATAGCATGGTCCATAATGTTTATTCATCAAATCAGTAAAAATTGAGGAGAGAATAGCAAAATGAAACAGACGAAAGGGAGGTGCAGTGAAGAGAGAACAAGGGGGTTTCGACTAAGGGTAATATTTTGTAGGGGCTGAAGCTTTTTCTTAGGAGGCTCATGGAAGGCTAAGTTTTCAAAACTAGTTTAGAGGCGACATAAACGTCGACAACCTGGGTTAAACATTTTTTTTTTTTTGTTGTTTCTTTCTATCATTAGAAATTGATTATGTTATCTTGTACGAACCCACTGGTATTGTGAAAGGATGATTTTAATGCATTCATTGAATCATTTAATTGCAAACCCATTGCTAGAATTTTGATATAATTCATAAATGTTATGTTGAAATTCATGTGTAATGACTAATGATTCGTAATCATTAGGGATAACATGACCTAAGATAATGATGCCTTGTATGTGGTTGTTGCCTTGATTAATAGATTTTCCTAATTCGTAATGCTACTGCCTAATTAAATCTGAAGATCATATCCTAGGTTATTCGATGGTTAGGTTTAATTAATTATCGTATCTTGATTAAGCATTTCTTAAGGGAAAACTCAGGTTAATTATTATCCCACGATTAATAGTTGCTAGGAGAGGTTTGAGAACAACAAATCAATGAAATATGCTTAAATAGGGTGTAGGCCGAGATTGAACCAAAGAATCGAGTCCCTACCAAATTCCCCACTTTTATTTTTTCAAATGTTTTCTTTAGTTTGTTTTCACTAGGTTAGTTTTATTTTATTTTCTTGTTCCAAAATCCAAACCCCCCCTCCCTTTTTTTTCCTAAACACCGATTAATTTCATTTCATAAACTTGTACACACTCTTTATGGGATCAACCTAGACTCACCACTGCTATAGTAGCAGTCTAGTTTTTATTTTGACTAGCGTTACAATGGGCGGTCAATTTTGGCACCGTTGCATGGAATGGATTAGAAGCAAGTGTTGTTGGCTTCCCTTAATGCATGTGATTGAACCCAAGTTTTCTATATTATGAGATCACAATTTCATGGTTTTTGTTAAGACGAAGCGAAGTCAACTTAAGACGATACTCTTAAGATGAAGCAGAGCCAACTTAAGATGAAGCAAAGTCAACTTAAGACGATGCAACTCTTAAGACTAAGCAGAGTCAATTTAAGACGAAGCAAAGTCAACTTAAGATGATGCAACTCTCAAGACTAAGTGGAGTCAACTTAAGACAATATGACATCATCATAGACGATAAATCCTTACAAACGATACATTCTTATAGACGATATGACGTCATCACAGACGATACATCCTTACAGATGTTATGACGTCACCACAGATGATGTGACGTCATCATAGACGATACGTCTTTGCAAACGATACCACTTGATACTCCTAAGCATCTCCCCTTCTAAGGACCATAACTTTGAACTTCGATGTCCAAAAGTTACCTACTATAAACCATTGGAAAGCTAGAAGAAAGACCTACAACTTTCTAGAAGGCACTGTTGGATCGGAAACAGAAAACATGCTTTGTTTGGAAAAACGGTAGATTTCAAAACTTTTAAGAAATCATTACTTGCAGCATAAGCAACAAATCCAAATCAACATGCCAATCCATACATGATATGGTATAAGGATAATAAAACATAAACAAGATCAGGA
>JAOTAX010058174.1:0-25776 GCA_025629825.1 Erythroxylum guanchezii | reverse complement strand
GAACGTTTTCTCTCTTTTGGGCACTTTTCTCTTTGGCAATAAAAATCCAATAATCATTACCAATATATGACATAATATAAACTCGTATATAAGGAGGGCTAGATAGAAAATACTATACTAGAGAGCTCCAAATCAGATTTTAACCGTCGGATGTTAAGAGGCAAGATTCAGGAACAATATACTAAAATTCATCCCGATCAGAGATCGTTTGGTCATTGATCGAGACTAGAGCAAATTTTGATATGAACGTTTTCTCTCTTTTGGGCACTTTTCTCTTTGGCAATAAAAATCCAATAATCATTACCAATATATGACATAATACAAACTCGTATACAAGGAGGGCTAGACATAAAATACTATGCTAGAGAGCTCGAAATCAGATTCGAACCGTTGGATGCCAAGATGGAAGACTCGGGAACAACATACTAAAATTTTGTCCCAATTAGATATTGTTTGATCATCGATCGAGACTAAAGCAAATTTTTATATAACGTTTTCTCTCTTCTGGGCACCTTTCTCTTTTGTACCAATATATGACATAATACAAATTCTTATACAAATAGTGCTAGAAAGAAAATACTAAGATAGAGAGCTCCAAATCAGATTCTAACCATTGGATGTCAAGATGCAAGACTCAGGAACAACGTACTAAAATTTCGTCCCAATTAAAGATCGTTTGGACGTCGATCGAGACTTAAGCAAATTTTGATATGAATGTTTTATCTCTTCTAGGAACTTTTCTCTTTGGCACAAAAAAATCTAATAATCATCAACAATATATGACATAATACAAACTCGTATACAATGAGGGCTAGACAGAAAATACTATGTTAGAGAGCTCCAAACCAGATTCTGACCGTTTGATGTTAAGATGCAAGACTCAGGAACAACAAACTAAAATTTCGTCCCGATCAGAGATCGTTTGTCATCGATCGACATTAGAGCAAATTTTTATATGAACGTTTTCAATCTTCTGGGCACTTTTCTCTTTAGCACAAAAAAATCTAATAATTATCACCAATATATGACGTAATACAAAGTCGTATACAAATAGGGCTAGACAAAAAAAATACAAAGCTAGAGAGCTCCAAATTAGATTCTAACTATTGGATGTCAAGATGCCAGACTCAGGAATAACATACTAAAATTTGATCCTGATCAGGGATTGTTTGGTCATCGATTGAGACTAAAGCAAATTTTTATATGAACGTTTTCTCTTTTCTGGGCAATTTTCTCTTTGGCACAAAAAAATCTAATAATCATCACCAATGTATGACATAATCCAAACACGTATGCAAGGAAGTCTAGACATAAAATACTAAGTTAGAGAGCTCCAAATTAGATTCTAACCGTTGGATGTCAAGATGCAAGACTCAGCAAAAACATACTAAAATTTCTTCTCAATCAGAAATCGTTTGGTAATCGATTGAGACTAAAGCAAATTTTTATATAAACGTTTTCTTTCTTCATTTGTGTAAAAAACGTTTTCTTTCTTCATTTGTGCAAAAACATCTAATAATCATGACCAATATATGACATAATGCAAACTCGTATGCAAATAGGACTAGAAAAAAAACGATACTAGAGAGCTCCAAATCAGATTCTAACCGTTGGATGTCAACATGCAAGACTCAGGAATAACATACAAAAATTTCGTCCCAATTAAATATCGTTTGGTCGTCGACCGAGTCTTTAGCAAGTTTTGATACGAATGTTTTCTCTCTTCTAGGCAATTTTCTATTTGGCACAAAAAATATAATAATCATCACCAATATATGACATAATACAAACTCGTATACAAGGAGGGCTAGACAGAAAATACTATGCTAGAGAGCTCCAAATCAGATTCTAACCGTAGAATTTCAAAAGGCAAGACTCAAGAACAACATACTAATATTTCATCTCGATCGAAGGTCATTTGGTAATCGATCGAGTCTTGAGCAAATTTTGTTATGAAGGTTTTCTCTATTTTGGGCACTTTTCTCTTTGGCGCAAAAAAATCTAATAATCACAACCAATATATGGCATAATACAAACTCGTATATAGGGAAGGCTAGACAAAAAATACTAAGTTAGAGAGCTCTAAATCTGATTCTAACCGTTGGATGTTAATAGGCGAGACTTAGGAACAATATACTGAAATTTCGTCCCGATCAGAGATCATTTGCTCATCGATCAAGACTAGAGCAAATTTTTATATGAACATTTTCTCTTTTCTAAGTAATTTCCTCTTTGGCATAAATAAATCTAATAATCATCACTAATATATGACAAATTACGAACTCGTATACAAGGAGTGCTAGAAAGAAAATATTAAGGAGTGCTAGAAAGAATATACTAAAATTACGTCCCGATCAGAAATCATTTGATCATCGATCAAGACTAAAGCAAATTTTATATGAACGTTTTCTCTCTTCTGGGCAACTTTCTCTTTGGCACAAAAAATCTAATAATTATCACCAATATATGATATAATACAAACTTGTATACAAGGAGGGCTAGTCAAAAAATACTATACTAGAGAGCTACAAATCAGATTCTAACCGTCAGATGTCAAGAGGCAAAACTCAAGAACAACATAATAATATTTCATCCTGATCAGAGGTCATTTGTAATCTAATAATCGTTTGGTCATCGATTGAGACTAAAGAAAATTTTTATATGAACGTTTTCTCTTTTCTGCATTAATCCAAAACTAGCATGAACAACACAATAACAAGAGCATTAAGATCAAAATCATGTTTGCTGAACCTAAGTTAATTTTCAACAAAGCTAGCATGCGTAAAATTAACCTATGTCTTGGTCCAACTAATTAAAACCTACATATAAGCTTCAATTTTAATTAGCTGTTGCTACATAACCTAATCATTTTATTGTCCAGCAATTAAATTAATCAGATAGCATACGAAATATTCAAGCAAAATTCGAATTCATGACTTCAAATCCATGTGCATAATTCAACAATCGTGTCCAGATCAAGAGCACAAATTTTCAATTATAGATTCATCAGTTATATGCGCATGCTTGTCATAAAAACAACCATGAATTTAGTTAATAGCCTCAACAATTAGAAAAGAGAATTAGTTCATAATTCTAACTAAAACAAAGTTAAAAATCATAATAAAAATATAGTGCAGAATTCGGGTATAAGAAGAAGAAAAGAAGGAAATAAAACTAGGGTTCCACCTAGGGAGAGATAGAAAATGTAGAAGAGAAAGAAAAGAAAAGAAATTCAGATCCAAAGAAGATAAAAAATGTGAATCTCTCCCAACTAATGCTAAAGGACCCTATTTATTTTAGAGGAGGTCTTATAAGAGAGAATTTCTTTTCCAAGTAAAAGTAGGTCTTTCTTTCCTTGTAGACATAGGATCTTTACAAGGAGATGACTTCTTTTCCAAGTAGAAGTGGGTCTTTCTTTCCTTGTAGAATTAGGGTCGTTACAAGGAGATGATTTCTTTTCTAAGTAGAAGTAGGTTTTTTTCTTTCCTTTCCAAACTAAGACCTTTACAGGGTAGGTCTTTTTTTAGAAATCTTCATTTCTTCCAATCTACATGTCCCTTGACCATCTAGATTGTTCCTAGATCCATTTCTTGCAGCGGCGAACAAGAATGTTCCGAAATGTAGAAATCCTAGTTGAAGTAGGATTCTTTATAGGACTAAGATTTCTACAACTTTGGTCACCTGAGGGTATTTTGATCTCCTCACTCTGAAAATGACATCCAAAAGTCCTAAATCTTCCTTCTTAGCATAATTTTCTTCACTTGCCACATAAAACACTTGAAATGATAAAATCAATGCAAGCCACGTGATTTAAACAACAAATAAGACTAACTGTAAATAAAAGTATAAAAAGATAAGAAAATATGAGTGCATCACCAATATATCACATAATCTAATAATCGTTTGGTCATCGATCGAGACTTGACCAAATTTTGACATGAACGTTTTCTCTCTTCTGGGCACTTTTCTTTTGAGCACAAAAAAATCTAATAATCATCACCAATATATGACATAATACTAACTCGAATACAAGGAGAGCTAAACAGAAAAATATTATGTTAGAGAACTCCAAATTAAATTCTAACCATTGGATGCCAAGACGCAAGACTTAGGAACAACAAACTAAAATTTCGTCCCGATTAGAGATCGTTTGGTCATCGATTGAGACTAGAACAAATTTTGAACGTTTTCTCTCTTTTGGGCACTTTTCTCTTTGACACAAAAAAATATAATAATCATCACCAATATATGACATAATACAAACTCGTATACAAGGAGAGTTAGACAGAAAATACTAAGTTAGAGAGCTCCAAATCAAATTTTAATCATTGGATGTCAAGACGCAAGACTCAGGAACAACATACTAAAATTTCACCCCGATCAAAGATCATTTGGTCATCGATCAAGACTATAGCAAATTTTGATATGAAACATTTTCTCTCTTCTGAGCGCTTTTCTCTTTGGCACAAAAAAATCTAATAATTATCACCAATATATGACATATACAAACTCGTATACAAGAGGGGCTAGACAGACAATACTATGTTAGGGAACTCCAAATCAAATTCTAACCATTGGATGTCAAGAAGCAAGACCCAGGAACAATATACTAAAATTTCGTCTCAATTAGAGATCGTATATAAAGAGTGCTACATAAAAAACACTAAGTTAGAGAGCTCCAAGTCAAATTCAAACCGTTGGATGTCAAGAGAAAAGACTCAAGAACAATATATTATAATTTCGTCCCGATCAGAGATCGTTTGGTCATCGATCGAGATTATAGAAAATTTTGATATGAACTTTTTCTCTCTTCTGGGCAGTTCTCTCTTTGGCATAAAAAAGTCTAATAATCATCACCAATATATGACAAAATACGAACTCGTACACAAGAAGGTCTAGACAAAAAATACTAAGTTAGAGAGCTCCAAAATAGATTCTAACTGATGGATGTCAAGAAGAAAGACTCAGGAACAATACACTAAAATTTCGTCCCGATCAGAGATCGTTTGGTCAACGATCGAGACTAGAGCAAATTTTAATATTAACGTTTTTCCTCTTTTGGGCAGTTTTCTCTTTGGCACAAAAAAATCTAATAATCAGCACAAACATATGACATAATACAAACTCGTATACAAGGAAGGCTAGACAAAAAATACTAAGTCAGAGAACTCCAAATTAGATTCTAACCGTTGGATGTTAAGAGGCAAGACTTAAGAACAATATACTAAAATTTTGTCCCGATCAGAGATCATTTGGTCATCGATCGAGACAAGAGAAAATTTGATATGAACGTTTTCTCTCTTTTGGGCAATTTTCTCTTTGGCACAAAAAGATCTAATAATCATCACCAATATATGACATGATACAAACTCGTACACAAGGAGGGCTGTATAGAAAATGCTATATTAGAGACGTCGAAATCAGATTCTAACCGTTGGATGTCAAGATGCAAGACTCAGGAACAACATACTAAAATTTGGCTCGATCAGAGATCGTTTGGTGATCGATCGAGACTTAAGCAAGTTTTGATTTGAATGTTTTCTCTCTTCTGGGCACTTTTCTTTTTGGCACAAAAAAATCTAATAACCATCGCTAATATATGACATAATACAAACTCGTATACAATGAGGGCTAGGTAGATAATACTATGTTAGAGAGCTCCAAATCAGATTCTAACCATTGGATGTGAAGAGGTAACACTCAAAAACAACATGCTAATATGAACATTTGGTAATCGATCGATGCTTAAGCAAATTTTGATATGAACGTTTTCTCTTTTTTGGGCACCATTCACTTTTACAAAAAAAATCTTCAAACCATCTCTAATGTATGACTTAATACAAACTCGTATACATGGAGGGCTAGACAGAAAATACTATGTTAGAGAGTTCAAAATTAGATTCTAACTTTTCGATGTCAAGATGCAAGTCCCAAGAACAACATACTAAAATTTCGTCCTGATCAGAGATCGTTTGATTGTCGATTGACAATAGAGCAAATTCTTATATAGACGTTATCTCTCTTTTGGGCAAATTTCTCTTTGGCATAAAAAATCTAATAATCAGCAACAATATATGACATAATACAAACTCTTGTACAAAGTTAGAGAGTTTCAAATCAGATTCTAACCGTTGGATGTCAAGAGGCAAGACTCAAGAACAATATACCAAAATTTCGTCCTGATCAGAGATCATTTGGTTACCGATTGAAACTAGAGCAAATTTTGATATGAACATTTTCTCTATTCTAGGTACTTTTCCCTTTGGTACAAAAAAATCTAATAATAATCACCAATATATGGCATAATACAAACTTGTATACAAGTTTGACTAGACAGAAAATACTAAATTAAAGAACTGCAAATCAGATTCTAACTGTTAGATGTCAAGATGCAAGAATAAGGAACAACATACTAAAATTCTGTGTCGATCGGAGATCGTTTGGTCATCGACCGAGATTAAAGAAATTTTGATATCAATGTTTTCTCTCTTCTGGCACTTTTATCTTTGGCACAAAAAAATCTAATAATCACCACCAACATATGACATAACACAAACTCGTATACAAGGAAGGCTAGAAAAAAAAATAGTAAGTTAGAGAGCTCCAAATCAGATTCTAACTGTTAGATGTCAAGATGCAAGACTAAGGAACAACATACTAAAATTCTGTGTCGATCGGAGATCGTTTGGTCATCGACCGAGACTAGAGTAAATTTTGATATGAATGTTTTCTCTCTTCTGAGCACTTTTATCTTTGGCATAAAAAAATCTAATAATCACCACCAACATATGATATAACACAAACTCGTATACAAGGAAGGCTAGAAAAAAAAATAGTAAGTTAGAGAGCTCTAAATTAGATTCTAACCGTTAGATGTCAAGATGTAAGACTCAGGAACAACATATAAAAATTTAGTCCCGATCAGAAATCGTTGGGTCATCAATCGAGACTAGAGTAAATTTTGATATGAACGTTATCTCTCTTCTGGGCAATTTTCTCTTTGGCTCAAAAAAATCTAATAATCATTACTAATATAAGACATAATACAAACTCGTATATAAGCAAGGCTAGACAGAAAATACAAAGTTAGAGAGCTCCAAATCAGATTCTAAGACATAATGTTTTCGTTGACACAAAACAATCTAATAATCATCACCAATATATGACATAATACAAACTCGTATACAAATATTAAGTTATATATTGGTGATAATTATTAGATTTTTTGTGTCAAAAAGAAAAGCGCACAGAAGAAAGAAAACGTTCATATCAAAATTTGCTCTAGTCTCGATCGAAGACCAAACGATCTCTGATGGGGACAAAATTTTAGTATGTTGTTCTGTGTCTTGCATCTTGACATCCAACGGTTAGAATCGAATTTGGAGCTCTCTAACTTAGTATTTTCTGTATAGCTCTCCTTGTATACGAGTTTGTATTATCTCATATATTGGTGATGATTATTAGATTTTTTTGTGCCAAAGTTAAAAGTGCCTAGAAGAGAGAAAATGTTTATATCAAAATTTTCTCTAATCTTGATCATTGACCAAACGATCTCTAATCGGGACAAAATTTTAATATGTTGTTCCTAAGTCTTGCATCTTGACATCCAACAGTTAGAATCTAATTTAGAGCTCTCTAACTTTGTATACAAGTTTGTATTATGTCATATATTGGTGATTATTATAAGATTTTTTTGTGTAAAAGAGGAAAGTGCCCAGAAGAGAGAAAACGTTCATATCAAAATTTGCTCTAGTCTCGATCGATTACCAAATGATCTCTAATCAGAACAAAATTTTGTTATGTTGTTCCTGAATCTTACATCTTGATATCCAACGGTTAGAATCTAATTAGGAGCTCTCTAACTTTGTATTTTCTATCTAGTCCTCCTTGTATACGAGTTTGTATTATGTCATATATTGGTGATGTTTATTAGGATTTTTTGTGACAAAGAGAAAAGTGGCCAGAAGATAGAAAACGCTCACATCAAAATTTGCTCTAGTCTAGATCGATAATCGAACAATCTCTGATGGGGACTAAATTTTAGTATGTTGTTCCTAAGTCTTGCTTCTTGACATCAAACAATTAGAATCTGATTTTTAGCTCTCTAATATAATATTTTCTGTCTAGCCCTCGTTGTATACGAGTTTGTATTATGTTATATGTTTGTGATTATTATTAGATTTGTTTGGGCAAAGAAAAAGGTGCCCAGAAGAGAGAAAGTGTTCAAATCAAAATTTGCTTTAGTCTCGACGGATGACCAAACGATCTCTGATCGGGATGAAATTTTATTATGTTATTTCTGAATTTTGAATCTTGACAGGCAACGGTTAGAATCTGATTTGGAACTCTCTAAGTTAGTATTCTAGGTCTATCCCTCCTTGTATACGAGTTCTTATTTTTTCACATATTGGTTATGATTATTAGATTATTTTGTGCCAAAAAGAAAATTTCCCAGAAGAGAGAAAACGTTCACATCAAAATTTGCTCTAGTCTTGATCGATGACCAAACGATTTCTGATTAGGACGAAATTTTAGTATGTTGTTTTTGAGTCTTGCATCTTGACATCCAACGGTTAGAATCTAATTTGGAGCACTCTAGTATAGTATTTTCTGGCTAGCTCTCCTTGTATCTGAGTTTATATTATACCGTATATTGGTATTGATTATTAGATTTTTTTTGTCAAAAAGAAAAGTGTGAAGAAGAGAGAAAATGTTCATATCAAAATTTGGTCTAGTCTCGATCGATTACTAAACGACATTTGATCGGGATGATTCTGATTTGGAGCACTTTAACATAGTATTTTCTGTCTAGCTCTCCTTATATACAAGTTTGTATTATGTCATATATTGGTGATGATTATTAGATTTTTTTGTGTCAAAGAGAAAAGTGCCCAGAAGAGCGAAAATGTTCATATCAAAATTTACTCTAGTCTCGATCAATGACCAAACGATCTCTGATCGGGACGAAATTTTAGTATGTTGTTCCTTAGTCTTGCAACTTGACATCCAACGGTTAGATTCTGATTTGGAACTCTCTAACATAGTATTTTCTATGTAGCTCTCCTTGTATACGAGTTTGTATTATGTCTTATATTGGTAGTGATTATTAGATTTTTTTGCACCAAAGAGAAAAGTGCCTAGAAGAGAGAAAACGTTCATATAAAAATTTGCTCTAGTCTCAATCGATGACCAAACGTTATCTGATCGGGATAAAATTTGCTCTAGTCTCTAACTTTGTATTTTCGTTCTAGCCCTCCTTGTATACGAGTTCATATTTTGTCATATATTGGTGATAATTATTAGATTTTTTTGTGCCAAAAAGAAAATTGCCCAGAAGAGAGAAAACGTTCATATCAAAATTTTCTCTAGTCTCGATCGATCAACAAACGATATCTGATCGGGACCAAATTTTTGTATGTTGTTCCTTAGCCTTGCATCTTGACATCAAACGGTTATAATCTGATTTTGAGCTCTCTAACACAATATTTTCTGTCTAGCCCTCCTTATATACAAGTTTGTATTATGTTATATGTTGGTGATGATTTTTAGATTTTTTATGCCAAAGACAAAAGTGCCCAGAAGAGGAAAAGCATTAAAATCAAAATTTACTCTAGATCAATGACCAAACGATTTCTGATCGGGACGAAATTTTAGTATGTTGTTCCTTATTCTTGCAAGTTAACATCCAACGGTTATATTCTAATTTGACGCTCTCTAACATAGTATTGTGTAGCCTTCTTTGTATACGAGTTTGTATTATGTCTTATATTTGTAATGATTATTAGATTTTTTTATGTCAAAGAGAAAATTGCCTAGAGGAGAGAAAATGTTGATATCAAAATTTGCTCAAGTCTCGATCGATGACCAAACGATCTCTGCTCAGGACAAAATTTTAGTATGTTATTGGTGATTATTAGATTTTTTGTGCCAAAGAGAAAAGTACCAAGAAGATAGAAAACGTTCATATCAAAATTTAATCAGGACGAAATTTTAGTATATTGTTCCTAAATCTTGCATCATTACATCCAATTGTTAGAATCTAATTTGGAGCTCTCTAACTTAGTATTTTCTGTCTAGCCCACCTTGCATACGGTTTCTATTTTTTCATATATTGGTGATGATTATTAGATTTTTTTATGCCAAAGATAAAAGTGCCTAGAAGAGAGAAAACGTTTATATCAAAATTTGCTCTAGTCTCGATCGATGACCAAACGATCTCTGATCGGGACGAAATCTTAGTATGTTGTTCCTGAGTGTTGCATCTTGGCATCAAATGGTTAGAATCTGATTTAGAGCTCTCTAACTTAGAATTTTCTGTCTAACACTCCTTGTATATGAGTTTGTATTATGTTATATGATGGTAATGATTGTTAGAATTTTTTATGCCAAAGAGAAAAGTGCACAGAAGAGAAAAAACGTTCATGTCAAAATTTGCTCTAATCTTGACTAATGACCAAACGATGTCTGATCGTGACGAAATTTTAGTTTGCTGTTTCTGATTCTTGAATCTTGACATCTAACGGTTAGAATCTGATTTAGAGCTCTCTAACATAGTATTTTAGGTCTATCCCTCCTTGTATACGAGTTCGTATTTTGTCATAAATTAGTTAGAATTATTAGATTTTTTGTGCCAAAAAGAAAATTGCCCAGAATAGAGAAAACGTTCATATCAAAATCGCGATAGTCTCGATCAATGACCAAATAATCTCTGATCGGGATTTTTAAATGTTGTTCCTAAGCTTTGCATCTTGACATCCAACTGTTAAATTCTAATTTAGAGCTCTCTAGCTTAGTATTTTCTATATAACTCTCCTTGTATACGAGTTTGTATTATGTCATATGATGGTGATGATCATTAGAATTTTTTGTGAAAAAGAGAAATGTGCCAAGAATAGAGAAAACGTTCATATCAAAATTAGCTCTAGTCTTGATCGATGACCGAACGATCTCTGATCGTAACTAAATTTTAATATGTTGTTCCTGAGTCTTGCATCTTGACATCCAACAGTTACAATCTGATTTGGAGATCTTTAACTTAGTATTTTCTGTCTAGCCCTCCTTGTATACGAGTTTGTATTATGTTATATATTGGGGATGATTGTTAGATTTTTTTTATGCTAATGAGAAAACAGCCCAGAAGAGAGAAAATGTTCATATCAAAATTTACTTTAGTCTCGATAGATGAACAAACGATCTCCGATCGGGACAAAATTTTAGTATGTTGTTCCTTAGTCTCGCAACTTGACATCCAACGATTAGATTCTGATTTGGAGCTCTCTAACTTAGAATTTTTTGTCTAGCTCGCCTTATATACAACTTCTTATTATGTCATATATTGGGGATGATTATTAGATTTTTTTGTGCCAAATAAAAAAGTGCCCAGAAGAGAGAAAACGTTCATATCAAAATTTGCTCTTATCTCGATTGATGATCAAACGATCTCTGATCGGGACGAAATTCTAGTATGTTGTTCCTTAGTCTTGCAACTTGATATCCAACGGTTAGATTCTGATTTAGAGCTCTCTAACATAGTATTTCCTGTCTAGCCCTCCTTATATACGAGTTTGTATTATATAATATATTGGTGATGATTATTAGATTTTTTTATGCCAAAGAGAAAAGTGCCTAGAAGAGAGAAAATGTACATATCAAATTTTCCTCTAGTCTTGATCGACGACCCAATGATCTCTGATCGTGACGAAATTTTAGTATGTTATTTCTGAGTCTTGCATCTTGACATCCAACAATTAGAATCTGATTTGGAGCCCTCTAACTTAGTATTTCTTTCTAGCCCTCCTTATATACGAGTTCGTATTTTGTCATATATTAGTGACAATTATTAGATTTTTTTGTGCCATAGAGAAAAGTGCCTAGAAGTGAGAAAACGTTCATTTCAAAATTTGCTTGAGCATCAATCGATGACCGAACGATGTCTGATCGGGACGAAATTTTAGTTTGTTATTCCTGAGTCTTGCATCTTGATATCCAACGGTCATAATCTGATTTGGAGCTCTCTAACTTAGTATTTTTTGTCTATCTCTCCTTGTATATAAGTTTGTATTATGTTATATGTTGGTGATGATTATTATATTTTTTTATGCCAAAGAGAAAAGTGCGCAGAAGAGAGAAAACATTCATATCAAAATTTTCTCTAGTCTCAATTGATGACCAAACGATCTCTGATCGGGACAAAATTTTAGTATGTTGTTTTTTAGTCTTGCAACTTGACATCCAACGGTTAGATTATGATTTGGAGCTCTCTAACATTATTTTTTCTATCTAGCCCTCCTTATATCCGCGTTTGTATTATGTCATATATTGGTGATGATTATTAGATTGTTTTGTGCGAAAGAGAAAATTGCCCAGAAAAGAGAAAATGTTCATATAAAAATTTGCTCTAACCTCGGTTAATGAACAAACGATCTCTGGTTGGGACAAAATTTTCGTGTATTGTTCCTAAGTCTTTATTTTTGACATCCATTGGTTAGAATCTGATTTGGAGCTCTCTAACTTAGTATTTTCTTTCTACTTTTCCTTGTATACGAGTTTGTATTATGTTATATGTTGGTGATGATTATTATATTTTCTTATGCCAAAAAGAAAAGTGGGTAGAAGAGAGAAAATGTTTATATGAGAATTTGCTCTAGTCTCGAGTGAAAACCAAACGATCTCTGATCACGACAAAAGTTTATTATATTGTTTCTGATTCTTGAATCTTGATATCTAACGTTTAGAATCTGATTTAGAGCTCTCTAACTTTGTATTTTAGGTCTAGCCCTCCTTGTATACGAATTCGTATTTTGTCATAAATTGGTTTATGATTATTAGATTTTTTTTGCCAAAGAGAAAATTGCCCAGAAGAGAGAAAAAGTTCATATCAAAATTTGCTCTAGTCTCGGTCGATCACCAATCAATCTCTGATAGGGACAAAACTTTAGTATATTGTTCCTAAGTCTTGCCTTCTGGCATCCAACGGTTAAAGTCTGATTTAGAACTCTCTAACTTAGTATTTTTTGTGTAGCCCTCCTTGTATACGAGTTTGTATTATGTCATATATTGGTGATGATTATTAGATTTTTTTGTGCCAAAGAAAAAAGTGCCCAGAAGAGAGAAAACGTTCATGTCAAAATTTTCTCTAGTCTCGATTGATAACCAAACGATCTCTGATCAGGACGAAGTTTTAGTATGTTGTTCCTAAGTCTTGCATCTTGACATTCAACTGTTAGAATCTAATTTAGAGTTCTCTAACTTTGTATTTTCTATATAGCCCTCCTTGTACACGAGTTTGTATTATGTCATATATTGGTAATAATTATTAGTTTTTTGTGCCAAAGAAAAAAGTGCCTAGAAGAGAGAAAATGTTCATATCAAAATTTTCTCTAGTCTCGATCGATGACCAAACAATCTCTGATCGGGACAAAATTTTAGTATGTTGTTCCCTAGTCTTGCATCTTGACATCCAATGGTTAGAATCTGATTTGGAGCTCTCTAACTTAGTTTTTTCTGTCTAGCCCTCCTTGCTCTCATCTCGTTCAATGGCCAAACGATCTCTGATCGGGACGAAATTTTAATATGTTGTTCCTGAGTGTTGCATCTTGACATTAAACGGCTAGAATCTAATTTGGAGCTCTCAAACATAGTATTTTCTGTATATCTCTACTTGTAAACGAGTTTGTATTATGTTATATGTCGGTGATGATTATTAGATTTTCTTATGCCAAAAAGAAAAGGGCGCAGAAGAGAGAAAACGTTTATATCATAATTTGCTCAAGTCTCGACTGCTAACCAAACAATCTCTGATCGAGACGAAATTTTAATAAGTTATTCTTGGGTCTTGCATCTTGACATACAATAGTTAGAATCTGATTTGGAGCTCTCTAACATAATATTTTCAATTTAACCATCCTTGTATATGAGTTTGTATTATGTCATATAATGGTGATGATTATTAGTTTTTTTTATGAAAGAGGAAACTGCCCAGAAGATAGAAATCGTTCATATCAAAATTTGCTCTAGTCTCGATCGATTACTAAATGATCTCCGATCAGGATGAAATTTTAGTAAGTTATTCCTTAGTCTTGCATCTTGACATCTAATGGTTAGAATCTTATTTAAAGATCTTTAACTTATTATTTTCTGTCTAGCCCTCCTTGTATACGAGTTTGTATTATGTCATATATTGGTGATGATTATTAGTTTTTTTGTGCCGAAGGGAAAAGTGCCCAGAAGAGAGAAAACGTTCATATCAAAATTTGTTCTAGTCTCGATCGATGACCAAACGATATCTGATCGGGACGAAATTTTAGTATGTTGTTCTTGTGTCTTACATCTTGACATCCAATGGTTAGAATCTGATTTAGAGCTCTTTAACTTAGTATTTTCTGTCTAGCCTTCCTTCTATACGAGTTTGTATTATGTCATATATTGGAGATCACTATTAGATTTTTTTGTGCAAAAGAGAAAATTGCCCAGAAGAGAGAAAAAACTCATATCAAAAGTTACTCTAGTCTCGATCGATTACCAAACGATCTCTAATCGGGACGAAACTTTAGTATGTTGTTCATATTTCTTGCATCATGACATCAAACGATTAGAAATTGATTTGGAGCTCTCTAACTTAGTATTTTTTATCTAGCCCTATTAGTATACGAGTTTGTATTATTTTATATATTGGTGATGATTATTAGATTTTTTTGTGTCAAAGAGAAATGTGCCCAATAGAGAGAGAACGTTTATATCAAAATTGGCTCAAGCCTCGATCAATTACCAAATGACCTCTGATTGAGATGAAAAAATAGTATGTTGTTCTTGAGTTTTGCCTCTTGACATCCGATAGTTAGAATCTGATTTGGAGCTCTCAGGCGTAGTATTTTCTTTTTAGCTCCCTTGCACACGAGTTTGTATTATGTCATATATTGGTGATTATTATTAGATTTTTTTGTGCCAAAAAGAAAAGTGCTCAGAAGATAGAAAATGCTCACATCAAAATTTGCTCTAGTCTTTATCGATAGCCAAACGATCTATGATCGAGAAGAAATTTTAGTGTGTTGTTCCTGAATTATGCATCTTGACATCCAACGGTTAGAATCTGATTTAGAGCTCTCTAACATGGTATTTTCTATCTAGCTCTCATTGTATACGAGTTTGTATTATGTCATATATTGGTGATGATTATTAGATTTTTTTGTGTCAAAGAGAAAAGTGTCAAGAAGAGAGAAAACGTTAATATCCAAATTTGCTCTAGTTTCGATCGATGACCAAACGATCTCTGATCGGGACGAAATTTTAGTATGTTGTTCCTGAGTCTTGCATCTTGACATCAAAAGGTTAGATTCTGATTTAGAGCTCCCTAACTTAGTATTTTCTGTCCAACCCTCCTTGTATACGATTTCATATTTTGTCATATATTGGTGATGACTATTAGATTTTTTTGTGCCAAAGAGTAAATTGCCCAGAAAATTAGTATTTTCTGTCTTTCTCTATTTATATACGAGTTTGTATTATGTTATATATTGGCGATGATTATTACATGTTTTTATGCCAAAGAGAAAGGTGACTAGAAGAGAGAAAATAGTCATATCAAAATTTGCTCAAGCGTCGATCCATTACATAACGACCTCTGATCAAGATGAAATTTTAGTACATTGTTCTTGAGTCTTGCCTCTTGACATCCAACGGTTAGAATTTGATTTGGAGCTCTCTAACATAGTATTTTCTATCTAACCCTCCACGTATATGAGTTTGTATTATGTCATATATTGGTGATGGTTATTAGATTTTTTTGGGGCAAAGAGAAAAGTACCCAGAAGAGAGAAAACGTTCAGATCAAAATTTGCTATAGTCTCGATCGATGACCAAACGATCTCTGATCGAGATGAAATTTTAGTATGATGTTCCTGAGTCTTGCATCTGGACATCCAATAGTTGGAATCTAAATTGGAGTTCTCTAACAAATAAATTTTCTATCTAGCCCTCCTTGTATACGAGTTTGTATTATGTCATATATTGGTGAATATTATTAAATTTTTTTGTGCCAAAGAGAAAGGTGTCTAGAAGAGAGAAAACGTTCATATCAAAATATACTCTAGTCTCGATCGATAACAAAACGATCTCTGATCGAGACAAAAGTTTAGTATGTTTTTCCTGAATCTTGCATCTTGACATCTAACGGTTACAAGATGATTTGGAGCTCTCTAACTTAGTATTTTATGTCTAGCCCTCCTTGTTTACGAGTTTGTATTGTGTCATATATTGGTAATGATTATTAGATTTTTTTGTGTGAAAGAGAAAACGGTCATATCAAAATTTGTGTGAAATTTTAGTATGTTGTTTCTAAGTCTTGCATCTTGACATCGGACAGTTAGAATCTGATTTGGAGCACCCTAACCTAACATTTTTTGTCTAGCCCTCCCTGTATACGAGTTCTTATTTTGTCATATGTTGGTGATAATTATTAGATATTTTTTTGCCAAAGAGAAAGGTGCCTATAAGACAGAAAAAGTTCATATAAAAATTTGCTCATGACTCGATCGATTACCAAACGTCCTTTGATCCAGATGAAATATTAGTATGTTGTTTTTGAGTCCTGCCTTTTGACATCTAACAGTTAGAATCTGCTTTGGAGCTCTTTAACATAGTATTTTCTATCTAGATCTCCTTGTATACGAGTTTGCATTATGTCATACATTGGTGATAATTATTAGATTTTTTTGTCCCAAAAAGAAAAGTGCCCATAATAGAGAAAACGTTCATATCAAAATTTGCTCTAGTATCGATCGATGACCAAACGATCTCTGATCGGGATGAAACTTTAGTATGTTGTTCATGAGTCTTGCATCTTGACACCCAATGGTTAGAATCTGATTTAAAACTCTCTAACTTAGCATTTTCTGTCTAACCCTCCTTGTATATGAGTTCGTATTTTGTCATATATTGGTGATAATTATTAGATTTTTTTGTGCCAAAAAGTAAATTTCCTAGAAAGGAGAAAACGTTCATATCAAAATTTGCTTTAGTCTCGATCAATGACCAAGCGATCTCTGATCGGGACGAAATTTTAGTGTCTTGTTGCGGAGTCTTTCCTCTTGACATCTAATAGTTAGAATCTGATTTGTAGTTCTCTAACTGTGAATTTTTTGTCCAGCCTTTCTTGTAAACGAGTTTGAATTATGTTGTATATTGGTGATGATTATTAGATTTTTTTGTACCAAAGAGAAAAGTGCCTAGAACAGAGAAGACGTTCATATCAAAATTTGCTCTAGTCTCGATCGATTACCAAATGATCTATGATAGGGACAAAATTTTAGTAAGTTATTCTTGAGTCTTGCATCTTGACATCTAATGATTAAAATCTGATTCGGGGCTCTCTAACTTTATATTCTGTCTAGCCCTCCCTATATACGAGTTCACATTTTGTTATATATTGGTGTTTATTATTAGATTTTTTTGTGCTAAAGAGAAAATTGCCCAGAAGAGAGAAAACATTCATATCAAAATTTACTCTAGTCTCTATCGATGACCAAACGATCTCGGATTGGGACAAAATTTTAGTAAGTTGTTCTTGAGTCTTGCATGTTGACATCTAACGGTTAGAATCTGATTTGGAACGCTATAACTTTGTATTTTCTATCTAGCCCTCCTTGTATACGAGTTCGCATTTTGTCATATATTGGTGATAATTATTAGATTTTTTCGCGCCAAAGAGAAAATTGCCCAGAATAAAGAAAACTTTCATATCAAAATTTGCTCTAGTCTCGATCGATGACCAAACGATCTCGGATATGGACATAATTTTTGTAAGGTTTTCTTGAGTCTTGTATGTTCACATCCAATGTTTAAAATATAATTTGAAGCTCTATAACTTTATATTTTCTGTCTAGCCCTCGTTATATATGAGTTCGTATTTTGTCTTATGTTGGTGATAATTATTAGATTTTTTTGGGCTAAAAAGAAAATTGCCTAGAAGAGCGAAAACGTTCATATCAAAATTGGCTCTAGTCTCGATCGATCGCCAGACGATCTCTGATCTGTACGAAATTTTACTATGTTGTTCCTAAGTCTTGCATCTTGATATCTAACGGTTAGATCTGATTTGGAGATCTTTAACTTAGTATTTTCTGTCTAGCCCTCCTTATATACGAGTTTGTATTATGTCATATATTGGTGATTATTGTTTGATTTTCTTTTGCTAAAGAGAAAAGTGCCCAGAAGAGAGAAAACGTTCATATCAAAATTTACTCTGGTCTCGATCGATCGCCAAACGATCTTTGATCGGGACGAAATTTTACTATATTGTTCCTAAGTCTTGCATCTTGACATCTAAAGGTTAGAATCTGATTTGGAGCTCTTTAACTTAGTATTTTCTGTCTAGCCCTCCTTGTATACGAGTTTGTATTATGTCATATATTGGTGATTTTTATTAGAATTTTTTGTGCCAAAGTGAAAAGTGCCTAGAAGAGAGAAAACTTTCACATCAAAATTTGCTCTAGTCTCGATCGATAACCGAACGATCTCTGATCGGGACTAAATTTTAGTATGTTATTCCTTAGTCTTGCATCTGGACATCAAACGGTTAGAATCTGATTTTGAGCTCTCTGACATAGTATTTTCTGTCGAGCCCTCCTTTTATACGAGTTTGTATTATGTTATATATTGGTGATGATTGTTAGATTTTTTATGCCAAAGAGAAAAGTGCCCAGAAGAGAGAAAGCATCAAAATCAAAATTTGCTCGAGTCTCGACGGATGGCCAAATGATCTCTGATTGGGACGCAATTTTAGTATGTTGTTTTTAAGTCTTGAAGCTTTACATCCAACGGTTAGAATCTGATTTGGAGCTCTCTAACTTAGTATTCTAGGTATATCCCTCCTTGTATATAAGTTCTTATTTTGTCATATATTGGTTATGATTATTAGATTATTTTGTGCCACATAAAAAATTTACCAAAAGGGAGAAAATGTTCATATCAAAATTAGCTCTATTCTCGATCGATGACTAAACGACTTTTGAATGAGACGAAATTTTAGTATGTTGTTCCTGAGTCTTACATTTTGACATCTATCGGTTAGCATCTAATTTGGAGCACCCTAGTATAGTATTTTTTTTCTAGCTCTCCTTGTGTACGAGTTTGCATTTTTCCATACATTGCTGTTGATTATTAGATTTTTTTGTGCTAAAGAGAAAATTACCCAGAAGAGAGAAAACGTTCATATCAAAATTTACTCTAGTCTCTATCGGTAACCAAACGATCTTGAATTGGGACAAAATTTTAGTAAGTTGTTATTGAGTCTTACATGTTGACATACAACGGTTAGAATCTGATTTGGAGCTCTCTAACTTTGTATTTTCTGTCTAGCCCTCCTTGTATACGAGTTCGCATTTTGTCATATATTGGTGATAATTATTAGATTTTTTTGTGGCAAAGAGAAAATTGCCTAGAAGAGAGAAACCTTTCATATCAAAACTTTGCTCTAGTCTCGATCGATGACCAAACGATCTCGGATAGGGACAAAATTTTAGTAAGTTGTTCTTCAGTCTTGCATGTTGACATCCAACGTTTCAAATATAATTTGAAGCTCTATAACTTTGTATTTTCTGTCTAGCTCTCCTTATATACGAGTTTGTATTTTGTCATATATTGATTTGCTCGAGTCTCGATCGATCACCAATTGATCTCTAATTGGGACGAAATTTTACTACGTTGTTCCTAAGTTTTGCATCTTGACATCTAATGGTTAGAATCTGATTTAGAGCTCTTTAACTTAGTATTTTCTGTCTAGCCCTCCTTGTATATGAGTTTGTATTATGTCATATATTTGTGATTATTGTTAGATTTTTTTGTGCTAAAGAGAAAAGTGCCCAAAAGAGAGAAAACGTTCATATCAAAATTTGCCCTAGTCTCGATCGATAACCAAGCGATCTCTGATCGGGACGAATTTTACTATGTTGTTCCTAAGTCTTGCATCTTAACATCTAACGGTTAGAATCTGATTTGGAGTTCTTTAACTTAGTATTTGCTGTCTAGCCCTCCTTGTATACGAGTTTGTATTATGTCATATATTGGTGATTTTTTATTAGAATTTTTTGTGCCAAAGATAAAAGTTCCTAGAAGAGAGAAAATTTTCACATCAAAATTTGCTCTAGTCTCAATCGATAACCGAACCATCTCTGATCGAGACTAAATTTTAGTATGCTGTTCCTTAGTCTTACATTTTCATATCAAACGGTTAGAATCTGATTTTGAGCTCTCTGACATAGTATTTTCTGTGTAGCCCTCCTTATATACGAGCTTGCATTATGTTATATGTTGGTGATGATTGTTAAATTTTTTATGCCAAAGAGAAAACTGCCCAGAAGAGAGAAAGCGTAAAAATCAAAATTTGCTCTAGTCTCAACGGATGACCAAACGATCTCTGATCGGGACAAAATTTTATTATGTTGTTTCTGAGTCTTGAATCTTTACATCCAACAGTTAGAATCTGATTTGGAGCTCTCAAGCTTAGTATTCTAGATCTATCCCTCCTTGTATACGAATTCTTATTTTGTCATATATTGGTTATGATTATTAGATTATTTTGTGCCAAAGAAAAAATTTACCAGAAGGGAGAAAATGTTCATATCAAAATTTGCTATATTCTCGATCGATGACCAAACTACTTCTGATTGGGACAAAAATTTAGTTTGTTGTTCCTGAGTCTTGCATCTTAACATTTAACGGTTAACATCTAATTTGGAGCACCCCAGCATAGTATTTTTTGTCTAACCCTCCTTGTATACGAGTTCATATTTTGTCATATATTGGTGATGATTATTAGATTTTATTGTGTCAAAGAGAAATTTGCCTAGAGAAGAGAAAATGTTCGTACCAAAATTTGCTCAAGTCTTGATCGATGACCAAACGATCTTTACTCATGACAAAATTTTAGTATGTTGTTCCCGAATCTTGCCTCTTGACATCAAACGTTTAAAATCTGATTTGGAGCTTTATAACTTAGTATTTTTTGTATAGTCTTCCTTGTATACGTGTTTGTATTATGTCATACATTGGTGGTTGTTATTAGATTTTTTGTGTCAAATAGAAAAGTACCCAAAAGAGAGAAAATGTTTATATCAAAATTTACTCTAGTCTTGATCGATGACCAAACGATTTTTGATCGGGAGTATGTTGTTCCTGAGTCTTGCATCTTGACATCCAACGGTTAGAATTTAATTTGGAGCTCTCTAACTTATTATTTTCTATCTAGCCCGCCTTTTATAAGGTTCATATTTTGTCATATATTGGTGATGATTATTAGATTTTTTCTTGTGCCAAAGAGAAAAGTGCTCAGAAGAGAGAAAACGTTCATATCAAAATTTTCTCTAGTCTCAATCGATGACTAAACGATCTCTAATCGAGACCAAATTTTGGTATCTTGTTCCTGAGTCTTGCCTCTTGGCATCTAATAGTTAGAATTTGATTTGAAGCCCTCTAACTTAGTATTTTTTACTAGCCCTCCTTGTGTACGAGTCCGTTTTATGTCATATATTGGTGATGATTATTAGATTTTTTTTGTGCCAGAGAGAAAAGTTCCCAGAAGAGAGAAAACGTTTAGATCAAAATTTACTTTAGTCTTGATCGATGACCAAACGAATTTTGGTCGGGACAAAATTTTAGTATGTTGTTCCTGAGTCTTGCATCTTTGACATTCAATGGTTAGAATCTAATTTTGAGCTCTCTAACTTAGCATTTTCTATTTAGCCCGCCTTTTATACGGTTCATATTTTGTCATATAGTGGTGATGATTATTAGATTTTTCTCTTGTGCCGAAGAGAAAAGTGCCCAGGAGAGAGGACGTTCATATCAAAGTTTTCTCTAGTCTCGATCGATGACTAAACGATCTCTAATTGGGACCAAATTTTAGTATCTTGTTCCTGAGTGTTGCCTCCTGGCATCCAATAGTTAGAATTTGATTTGGAGCCCTCTAAATTAGTATTTTTTACTAGCCCTCCTTGTATATGAATCCGTATTATGTCATATATTGGTGTTGATTATTAGATTTTTTGTGGAAAAGAGAAAAGTGCCCAGAAGAGAGAAAACTTTCATATCAAAATTTGCTATAGTCTTGATCGATGACCAAACGGTCTCTGATCGGGGCGAAATTTTAGTATCTTGTTCCTTAGTCTGGCCTCTTGACATACAATAGTTAAAATCTTATTTGGAGCTCTCTAACTTAGTATTCTTTTTCTAACCCTCCTTGTATACGAGTTTCTATTATGCCATATATTGATTATGATTATATTTTTTTGTGTCAAAGAGAAAAGTGCCCAGAAGAGAGAAAGCGTTCATATCAAAATTTGCTCTAGTCTCGATCGATGAGCAAATGATCTCTGATCGGAACGAAATTTTAGTATAATGTTTCTAAGTCTTCCCTCTTGGCATCCAATGGTTAGAATCTAATTTAGAGCTCTCTAACTTATTTTTTTTGTCCGGCCTTCCTTGTATACTAGTTGGCATTATGTCATATATTCGCTGTGATTATTAGATTTTGTTTTGCCAAAGAGAAAAGTGCCTAGAATAGAGAAAACGTTCATAACAAAATTTGCTCAAGACTCGATCGATTACCAAATGACCTCTGATCGAGATGAAATATTAGTATGTTGTTCTTGAGTCTTGCCTCTTGACATTCGACGGTTGGAATCTGATTTGGATGTCTCTAGCATAGTATTTTCTGTCTAGCTCCCCTTGTATACGAGTTTGTATTATGTCTTATATTGGTGATGATTATTACATTTTTTGTGCCAAATAGGAAATTGCCCAGAAGAGAGAAAACGTTCAGATCAAAATTTGCTCTAGTCTCGATCGATGACCAAACGATCTCTTATTGTGACGAAATTTTAATATGTTGTTCCTAAGTCTTATATCTTAACATCCAACGGTTAACATCTTATTTGGATTTCTCTAACTTAGGATTTTCTGTCTAGCACTCCTTGTATTCGAGTTCATATTTTGTCATGTATTGGTGATGATTATTAGATTTTTTTGTGTCAAAGAGAAAATTGCCTAAAGAAGAGAAAATGTTCATATCAAATTTTGCTCAAGTCTCGATCGATGACCAAACAATCTCTACTCAGGACAAAATTTTAGTATGTTGGTCCCGAGTCTTGCCTTTTTACATCCAACGGTTAGAATCTGATTTAGAGCTCTCTAACTTAGTTTTTTCTATAGCCTTCCTTGTATATGTGTTTGTATTATGTCATACATTTGTGGTTATTATTAGATTTTTGTGTCAAAGAGAAAAGTGCCCAGAATAGAGAAAACGTTTATATCAAAATTTACTCTAGTCTTGATCGATGACTAAAAGATTTTTTATCAGGATGAAATTTTAGTATGTTGCTCCTGAGTCTTGGATCTTGACATCCAATGGTTACAATCTAATTTACAACTCTGTAACTTAGTATTTCCTATCTAGCCCGCCTTGTATACGATTCGTATTTTGTCATATATTGGTGATTATTATTAGATTTTTTTTGGCGAAAGAGAAAAGCGCCCAGAAGAGAGAAAACGTTCACATCAAAATTTTCTCTAGTCTCGATCGATGACTAAACGATCTCTAATCGTGACGAAATTTTAGTATAATGTTCTTGAGTCTTGCCTCTTGATATCCAACATTTAGAATCTGATTTGGAGCCCTCTAACTTAGTATTTTTTACTAGTCCTCCTTGTAAACGAGTTCGTATTATGTCATATATTGGTGATGATTAATAGATTTTTTTGTGCCAAAGTGAAAAGTTCCCTGAAGAGAGAAAACTTTCATATAAAAATTTGCTCTAATCTCGATCGATAACCAAGCGATCTCTGATCGGGACGAAATTTTAGTATCTTGTTCCTTAGTCTTGCCTCTTGACATCCAACAGTTATATTCTTATTTGGAGCTCCCTAACTTAGTATTTTCTGTCTAACCCTCTTTGTATATGAGTTTGTATTATGTCATATATTGATGATGATTATTAGATTTTTTTGTATCAAAGAGAAAAGTCTCAAGAATAGAGAAAACGTTCATATCAAAATTTGCTCTAATCTCAATCGATGACCAAACGATCTCTAATCGGGAAGAAATTTTAGTATGTTATTCCTGAGTCTTGTATCTTGACATTCAACGGTTAGAATCTGATTTGGAGCTCTCTAACTTAGTATTCTAGGTCTATCCCTCCTTGCATACGTGTTCTTATTTTGTTATATATTGTTGATAATTATTAGTTTTTTTTTGTGTCAGAGAAAATTGCCTATAGGAGAGAAAATGTTCATATCAAAATTTCCTCAAGTCTCGATCGATGACCAAATGATCTTTGATCGTGACAAAATTTTACTATGTTGTTCTTACGTCTTGCCTCTTGACATCTAACAGTTAGAATCTCATTAGGAACTCTCTAACTTAGTATTTTCTATCTTGCTCGCCTTGTATACGTTTCGTATTTTGTCATATGTTGGTGATGATTATTACATTTTTTTGTGCCAAAGAAATTGCCTAAGAGAGAAAAAATGTTCATATCAAAATTTGCACTAGTCTCGATCGATAACTAAGCGATCCCTGATCGGGACAAATTTTAATATGTTGTTCCTAAATCTTGCATCTTGATATCAAACGGTTAAAATCTGATTTGGAGCTCTCTAACTTAGTATTTTCTATCTAACCCTCCTTGCATACGAGTTCATATTATGACCTATATTGGAGATTATTAATAGATTTTTTTGTGCCAAAGAGAAAAGTGACACGAAGAGATAAAACATTTTTATCAAAATTCACTCAACTCTTGATCGATGCCCAAACGATCTCTGCTTAGGACAAAATTTTAGTATGCTGTTCCCGAGTATTGCCTCTTAGCATCCAATGTTTAGCATCTGATTTGTAGCTCTCTAACTTAATTTTTTGTTGCCTATCCCTCCTTGTATACGATTCGTATTTTGTCATATATTAGTGATATTTATTAGATTTTCTTATGCCAAAGAGTAAATTGCTTAGAAGAGAAAAAACGTTCATATCAAAATTTGTTCTAGTCTCGATCGATGACCAAACTATCTCAGATTGGGACGAAATTTTAGTATGTTGTTCCTGAGTCTTGCATCTTGACATCTAAGGGTTAGAATCTGATTTGGAGCTCTCTATCATAGTATTTTCTGGGTAGCATTCCTTACATACGAGTTTGTGTTATGTCTTATATTAGTTATGATTATTAGATTTTTTTGTGCCAAAGAGAAAAGTACCTAGAAAAGAGAAAAAGTTCATATCAAAATTTTCTTTAGTCAAAATTTTCTCTAGTCTAACATTCCGCGTATACGCGTTCATATTTTGTCAGATATTGGTGATGACTATTAGATTTTTTTGTGGCAAAGAATAAATTGCCCAAAAGAGAGAAAACGTTCATATCAAAATTTGATCAAGTCTCGATCGATGACCAAACGATCTCTGATCGGGACGAAATTTTAGTATGTTATTCCTGAGTCTTGCATCTTGACATCAAAAGGTTAGAATCTGATTTGGAGCTCTCTAACACAGTATTTTTTGTCTAACATTCCTCATATACGAGTTCGTATTTTGTCATATATTGGTGATGATTATTAGATTTTTTTGTGCCAAAGAATAAATTGCCCAAAAGAGAGAAAATTTTCATATCAAAATTTGCTCTCATCTCGATCGATGACCAAGCGATCTCTGATCGGGACAAAATTTTAGTATCTTGTTCCTGAGTCTTGCCTCTTGACATCCAACAGTTAGAATCTGATTTGGAGCTCTCTAACTTA
>JAOTAX010058127.1:0-10043 GCA_025629825.1 Erythroxylum guanchezii | reverse complement strand
AAGAAGAAGAGCACGAACAGAATCAAGAATATGACGATGCTTGCGTTCAGCTCGCCCATTTTGTTGAGAGGTGTGAGGACAAGAATGTTGAACAATTGTTCCTTGTTGATTTAAAAAATGAAGCAAAGAAGAATCTCGATATTCCATGGCATTATCTATTTGGAGAATTTTAATATCACAAGAGAATTGAGTCTTAATCATTTTTGCAAAAGTGATGTAAATTTGTGTTATTTTAGATTGATTTTTCAAAAAATATATCCAAGTAAAACGAGAAAAGTCATCAATAAATAACACAGAATAACGAAAACCATTCACTGATGAAACAGGAGAAGGACCCCAAATGTCTGAATGAATTAAACCAAAAGGAATATCTGAAGTAGAGTCACTTTGAGAAAAGGACAATGCAGGTTGTTTAGCTAATTGACAATTTAAGCAACGAAAATAATCAAACTTAGTGGTTCCTAATAAACCATAGGAAATTAAAGGCTGAATTGTACTAGCAGAGGCATGACCGAGGCGAAGATGCCATTGGTGAGTAGAAGAGACAGGAAGTGTAGCTGCAGACACAAAGCTCTGAGGAAGATGAAGAGATGCAAGTTCAAATAATCGTCTCACCCTGCGACCCATTCCAAGAATCTGTCCCGTTTGTGGATCCTGTACCTGAACACCAAGAGAAGAAAAATTAACATTAAGTCCTTTTTCACACAATTGACCAACAAAGATAAGATTGAATGCCAAATTAGGAATATGATAAGTGTTAGGGAGATGGAGATTAGAGGTAGAAACATGACCAATGTCTGTAATGTTCATTTTGGAACCATTAGCTGTGTAGATTGGTGGTAAGGACGATACGGGTTTTGCAGAAGATAAAAGTTCACGATTAGCAGTCATAAGATGACAACAAGGAAAGTCAAAGAGCCAATAAGAATTATCTGGAGTGACAGACATGACAGCAGGAGAATTGGAAGAAATAACCTGTTTGAGTGTGGCCTCAATATCACTCATGGCGATGACAGATGAACCTTCATTAGCAGCAATTGCAGTGATAGAAGATGATTCAGGCTTGGAGATATCCTTGACTTTAGAATGTCCTGCTTTTGTCTTTGGAGGACGTGTGGGACAATTTTGAATGATATGCCCATAACCATGACAATATCGACATTCCAGAGTAGGGCAATAAGCAAAAGCATGGCCAGTTTGATTGCAATTCTTACAAATTTGATTGCCAGATCTGGATTGTGAATAGCGAGTGGTGGCAAGGGCAGTTTCAAATTGAGGAGTTTTATCCAAGCCTAGATGAGTCTCTTCAAAAATAATTTCTTGAATTGCAGTATCCATTGATGGAAGCAGATTTCGATGCAATAGAGATGCTCGAGTAGCCTCATATTCTAGTTGCAAAGCCATGAGAACTTGAATCAGATGAAGATGATCATCGTTAATTTTGGCTAGAGAAAGTTGATGCCAAATTGGTTGAACCTTTGCAAGAAAATCATTCACAGATTGACTGGCTTCTTGTTTCAGATTATGAAGATTTGTCCATAACTGAAAATAGTGAGCAAGTCCAGTTGTCTGATATCAATTAGCCAAAAAATCGCAGATTTCTTTCGCTGAATCATAATCGGCAAATTGAATGTCAATTGAAGGAACTGAGGTATTACGAAACCAAGTGATGATCTGATGATTTTTACTATCCCAATCTTCTAGGCGATCAGCAAATTTGTCATCAGGTTCATCTTTCTGTTTTGTTGGCTGAATTATATCACCAGTAACGATTCGCTAAAGCTTGCGACCTATTAAAAAGCTTTTCATTCCTTGAACCCAAAGAGAGTAGTTGGAACCATTCAAAACTGTTGTAATAGGTTTTGCAATGTCAGATTTCTCCATTGAAAAGAAAACAGAGATAAACAAAGCAGATGGGATAGAATAGGTTGCGGAAGGAAGCAGATCACAAAGACAAGAGAAAATAATGAGCATTACAGCTCTGATACCATATTATCAGAATGAACATAAGAAAGAATTAGAGAATTTGTTGTTGTGTATTTTACATTGATGCTAGGTCTATTTATACAAGAGAATGAATACAAATAAAGAAAGAATAATGATGATTGCTAAAATTATGCTAGACTAATTGCTATAATTGTTGCTATAGTTTCAGCAAACACTCGATTCTTTTCCATTTTTATATTCAGAAACATTCCCAAATTTTTTCAGCCAATTGACTTGGGTTGTCAATTTCTGGATAATTATTCTTGAGATTCCATACGTGTTTTCTGCAAAAAGTTGCAATGTTTGCTTTTCACCTAAGTTTCATAATACATCATCCCTTTAAGTTCTTCTTGGACTTTCAACAACTCTATCTAACATTTCTCCATAATATCCAAAATTAATGCTTTTATGGCTTCCCATTAATTGTTTATCCATTTAACTTTTTGGCAAATTATTGGCTTTGTTACAGATTGTGTGAGCCTCTGATGGAATGTTATGACGATGAAGGGGCATATGAAGTGAATAATGGTTTGGGATGCTAATAGAAAACTAGAGTACTATAAATGATGATGATGTGTGTGTAATCAAGTGGAAAATCTCCAAATCCCACAAAGGTGTATATGTGTTGAGGAAGTTGTTCTCTCAGTTCATCAAAGAGATTGTTGAGGGAATGATAGGTTACGTTCTTCTTCCAACTATCATGTCAAAGGTCCTCTCTAATGATGACAACCAGGAACTTTAGAGATTTTAAAATTACCATATTGTGGATGCTGGGAACTTATGGATTTGAAAGAAGAATTCTAGTACTCATTAATAGTATCAAATATGTGGTTTAGTTACTGGCTTTGCTCTCTACATGACACTATTCAACGGCTTCTTTTTCTGTTACTTTTTGTTGTCTCACTCTTTGTCCCTATCAGCTTCACTTGATGAATATGACACTACTATCAACTAGTTTGTTGATTCAGATTTTTTTTTTCATTTGCTCAAGGATACTGCTAAATTAGTGATAGAGGATGATACATTCTATGCCATGAGCCTGCTCAAGAAGGGAGCATCTCATGGTTATGACCCCCAGAGGTGTAGTATGTTGTATATGCAACTACCTTCACTCTAAAGGTTCTTCTACATTCTCTGATTGTTTTCAGTTGTGGTCATGTAACTCATCTCCGATGCGAACTTTTAGAAAATGAGTCACCTAACAAAGGCTCATTATCTAGATGTCTCATTTGTATGCTGAAGAAGAATGCACAGAGGGACAAAAATAAGTCTACTCTTCCAGATGATGGTTTGATTGATCATGTTTCAACATGATCTCCACAAGCACAAAGACCTTACATGTTACAACCACATGAAGATTTGATAGATAATTCCTATGGGCTTCATCACACATCACAGGTAAATCTTATTTATAATTGTTGTTAAACTTTTTGGCCTTACTAGGCTAGGCTTAAAAGATTAATCAACATGAATTTCTATGCTGCTGTTTGAGATGTTGTCTAATCTTCATAATGGAAAACATGCCTCAGTTAAAGCTTGCACCGCCAACTGTTCACCAAGATAGGGTTCAAAAGGATCCAAACATTTCAGCTGGAGAGAGTAGTAGTCTTCCACTTACTCATAAACCAACCAAACACCTTAGTGAGCTTAAAGTAAAGGGATCATCATCTCTTCGATGTCCACTAAAATCAAATATTTTTGGTAAGATAAACGTCTTTATGTATTGAAAAATAAGATATGTAATTGATCACTTTAAGTTATTGAATCCTGAAGATGGTTTTGCAGGTAAAGAAAAGAACATATATTGACACACTATTGTATAAATGATCTTTTGATCCGTATAGCTAATTGTAGAATTTGATGCATTTCTACCTGGTAGTTCAATAGTTGACAACAATTTTTTGGATTGAAAGTAGGCTGCCTGAGTTCTGTATAACACAAATTTACCCTGATATAGTATATTATAAGCTGAGTGTATATATTAAAAATGTATCTTTTGTTGTGAATTAAAATGGATTGGTTCAGAGCACAGCCCATCTATAGTGTAGGAGGATAACTTAATAAATGATACAGAGCAAGCTATATAGAAACTCCTGGAATTCATATTATCCTCTAGATGCAAGAGGTTTATGAAATAAGATGCTTAGGTTTACAGTTCTTTTACCATTAAAACGTGAAACACTACATCTTACTAATGATCGATATCAAGCATATAGTCCTAAAAGTTTGTAAGGAACCATGTTATATATATATATTCATTTCTACTTGCCATTATGCAAGTAATCAATTAATCAAAACTACACCTATAAAATAGTTACATAAACTTCAGCTAACCTGGCATTGTGGTCATTTGCCTGTAATTCTTCAATATAGACATCAGATAAGAATGTTAGGCAATGAGATTGAATATACGAAAGAGCATACCACAGCTATCTTCTTCAGGTTTGCAAAAATTTAAGATTTTTGTGTAACTTTAGCTTGATATTGATTCATCTTACGCTTGAAAATCCAATTGTTTATTACACTATGTGTATTCAAATTATGCTAGTAGACATGAACAAAGTTCTTTGGATATTCTCCCTCAAATGATTGTACTTTTCTTAACCAAAAGAAAATGAACATTCAACCAAAACAGAGTAGTTACAAGAGCTTCCTGAGTAAACATTACAGGATAACCATTCCCTAGTGACAATGATTAAGAACAAATCAAACCTATGAACATAATTTAACAATCGACAAACTGCAAAGCTTTAAAAGAAAAAGGTGAAGATCATCATCGTACTTTTTGTGTATAAATAATTGAATTTCAACTTACTAATTTATGTGATAGAACGTGAGTCATAACAACTACATGATCTCAGTCATCATTCTTGCTACTTTAGCTCCTACATTTTTGGATTGGAGGGTAGGATTCTGACTGTGAATAAGTGTTACTACAATTGAAAAAGACTACAAAGCTGACAAACTTGACTGAAAATGGACAAGATATAAGCCATCATAGACATTCACCATCCTTAATGGGGGGAAACCTTTCTCTAAACCCTGAAAAAGTTGAAGTTGAGATATGAAATGTCAATGCTTATTTGACCAAATATGCAGTTGCTTAAAATTCTTAAATCTAAGAAGAACTGTAATATTAACCCATGAATAAGCAAGATGCCACTAAAATTTACGTAAAAACGCGAAAGATGGATCGTTTAAGCCATAACTATACACATGAACTATATTATAGAACCTCATCAATAGTTATGCAACTTGTGCCAATGTTTTCCTCAAATCTTTTTAGGTGCACATTAAGCAACAAAATTAACTACAACAAATTGTGTGATTCAATCAAGTTTTATGATGACATCAGAAGAATGTGATCACATGTTCAATAACGGATTTTTTTATTTTTCTATTTTACAAATATCATGTTATGTTTCCTCATTTTCAATTTTTTTAAAAAGAGAGAGACAAAAAGAAAAAACAAAATTCATTGGATACAATTAGGAAATTGTTACGATTTTTGATACTGGGTAACGTCACACACACACTCCCACAATCTCGCAATCACACAACCACACAAGAAAGAGAACACAGAGAGAGAAGGAAGGGAATCAATTCATTCATTAAAATTTTGTGTGTCCTTTTCATTCTGTTACAACCGTTTATAACCTATTGTAACCGAAATCTTCTAGAAGGTGTCACGTGAGCCCGTCCGTGTCTCTGGCTCCTACGTTGCGTTTCATTTATTCGTAGCTTGTCTTTACGACGTCGTCTCCTTCTTCTTCCCCGCGAGTTCATGTAGCCCCGAATATCATAACATCCCCTCCGTCTTTAGGAAGCACCTTGTCGAGCAGATTCACGTCCAGGAGCCTCTTTTGTAGTTCATAGAACCACTCCCACGTCGCCTCTTCCTTGGTCCTGCCTTGCCACTGTACCAATACTTGTGTAACTTCCCTGTTATTCCTTTTCACCATTCGTCGTCCCCAAATAGCCACTGGAACCTTTGCCCTCTCCTTCATTGTCGCAGACAGCTAACAAGAAGTGGGTGTTCCTTCCGAGACAAAACACCGTAATTGAGAAACATGGAAGGTGGGGTGAATAGTCGTACCTTCAAAGAATCCCAACATATAGGCTACCTTGCTTATCTTCGCAATGATTGGGAAAGGTCCATAGTACAGGGGTGCTAACTTTTGATTGGACCTCCGCTGTAAGGAATGCTCTCTGTAAGACTGTAACTTCACGTATACCATTTGCCCTTCCTCAAATTCCCTTTCCGAACGCCTTTTATCCGCCTATAGTTTCATTCTTTGTTTGGCTCTGTTAGAGTGGAATTTGACGACCTGAAGTATGACTTCCCTTTCCTGAAATAATTGATCCATCCCTACATTTTCGGAGTCCCCTGCTACGTACGGTACATATATGGGTGGAGGATACCCGTAGAGAACTTCAAATGGTGTAGTGTTGATGGCTGAATGGTGTATGGTGTTATACCACCATTCTGCCATGGTTAACCAACTTCCCCATTTCTGTGGAGTATCACAGCAAAAGCACCTCAGGTAAGTCTCTAGCGTCTTGTTTATCGCCTCCGACTACCCATCTGTCTGTAGGTGGTAGGTTGTGGAAGGTTGCAACTTTACGTCTTGTAGCCTAAACATTTCCCGCCAGAACTTGCTCATGAAGAGTGGATCCCGATCTGAGATGATTCGTTCAGGCATCTCATGCAATTTAAATACGTGATTCATGAATACCTGTGCTACCTCCTGAACGGTATTAGAGTGTTTAATTGCCATGAAGTACGCGTATTTGCTGAATCTATCAACGACCACGAAGATGGGAAACTTTTCTTAGGATGGTGGTAACCCTTCTATGAAATCCATGGTGACCTCCTTCCAACATCCGCTTGGCACCGGTAGGGGCTGTAGCAAACCCGGATAATCAGCATGGTCGTATTTGCTTCTTTGACAAGTTACACAGTTCTTCACATGGTTCCTTAAATCCTTGGTGATCTGCTTCCAGTGGAACAAATTCTGTATTCTCTTAATTGTGGCTGTAACCCCTGAGTGGCCTCCCTGCGGGCTGTCATATGCCATGGCTATGATCCTTTTCTGGAGCTCCTTGTTGCAACTTACCACTATCTGTCCCTTCCATCTCAACATTCCATGTTGCCATTCATAATTCCCCGTAGGGTTGTCCATATTTTCTAACCTTCCAATGAGATCCTTAATGGTCTTATCCTCTTCCCATCCCTCCTTGATCTCATCTATCAGGGTGGCTTGTATTTGCGATATCGCCATTGTAAGTAGTTATTGGCTTGAGATTCTAGATAATATGTCAACCGCCAAGTTCTCTTTTCCACTTCGATAAGCTACCTCGAAGTCGTATCTGATCAACTTGGGAAGCTAGTTCTGCTGGAAGGGCGTAGAGATCCTTTTCTCCAAGAGATATTTTAAGCTCTTGTGATCCGTCTGAACTCGGAAGAACCTCCCGTTCAGATAGTGGTGCCAGTGCTTCACTGCTTTGATAATGGTGAGAAACTTCTTTTCGTAAGTGGATAATCCCTGGTGCTTGGGAGCTAAGGGTTTACTTAAGAAAGCTATCGGATGGCTTTCCTGCTAAAGCACCGCACCTATGCCTTTGTTGCATGCGTTCGTCTCAATCACAAACAATTTATTAAAGTCAGGCAATGCTAATACCGGAGCTACCGTTAACCGTTCCTTCAATTGTTCAAAAGCTTCTTGCTGTGGTTCCTTCCAATCCCAACTTCTGGTCTCCTGTTTCTTTAACAGATTATTGAGAGGCTTCGCTGGAAGGCCATAGTGTTTTATAAATCTTCGGTAATAGCCAGTTAGCCCAAGAAATCCCCTCAGTTCCTTCAAAGTGCACGGTTGGGGCCACTACTTGATCGTTTCGATCTTCTTCTCATCGGTGGAGACCCCCTTTTTCAATATCGAATGGCTCAAGTAGTCTATCTGCCGAGCCCCAAAGGTGCACTTATTTCCCCGTACGTAAAATTGTTGTTGTCTTAGGACCTCCAGGACCATGTGAAGGTGATCCAGATGTTGAAGGAAATTAGTGCTGTAAACGAGCAAATCATTAAAGAAAACCAGTAAGAATTTTCGAAGGTAAGGTCGAAATATTTCATTCATAAGGCTTTGAAATGTGGAAGGGGCGTTCGTGAGGTCGAAATGCATCATGAGAAATTCAAAGTGTCCCTCATGAGTTCGGAAGGCAGTTTTCTGGATGTCCTCCTCCTTCATTCGGATCTGGTGGTATCCAAATCGTAGGTCGAGCTTTGAGTACCAGCTGGATCCCTGCAGTTCCTCCAGAAGCTCCTCAATTAGTTGAATCAAAAATTTACTTTTCATTATGTGCTTGTTTAATTCGCGGTAGTCGATACACATTCTCTAGGTATGATCCTTCTTCCTCACTAGGATGATTGGCGATGCATGCAGGTTGACACTCTTCCGTATGAAACCTTGCTCCGACAACTCCTTCACCGCTGTTTCAATGGCATCCTTCTGCTCCCTCGAATAGCGATAGGGCCTTATATTAATGGTCTCCACTCCAAGTTTTAAATGGATTGCATGATCGTACCCATGTGGAGGCGGCAACCCCTTGAGTTCTGAGAAAATCTCCCCATACTCTGCTAACAATCCCTCCAACTCGTCTCTGCTCTGGTTGTCGTCATTAATGCTTAGGTTTTGCATCTGGATCTCCATCGGGTCGGAAAGGTGCAACATAAATAATGTCCCTTGGTTTGAGTCCTTAATCATCTTATGGAGGTTCTTACCGGATACTTCTCGAGCCTGCATCTCGGGTTGCCCAGACAACGTTACCACTCTTCCTTCCCACTGGAACTCCATGGTGTGCTGCTTGAAGTTACACGCACGTCACCTAATGTTGCCAACCATTGAACCCCAAGTACTATATCGCTTCCTCCTATCTTGATAACCAGAGCTTCTGTAGTGAATCTGACCCCCTGCATGTGCCACACAAAATTCCTGCAGACCTATTTACAGGCCAGTTTTAATCCCCCTCCCATGGTAATGCTTATAGGATTAATCTCGTTCACCTCTACCATGGCCTTTCTTACCACCTTTTCATCCAGGAAGTTATGTGTACTTCCGTTGTCCACCAGAATATACAGAGGCCTCTGTCGATAGCTTCTCATGACCCGAAGTTGTTTATAATCCGTTTGATCCTTTAAACCCCACATGGCTTCTAGTGAAATGTTAGGATTGAGGGGAGCTCCTTCCTCCTATTCATCGCGTCCGATTTCCTCCTCTTCCTGTTCCTCGTCCTCCACCATATATAACTGGAACTGTTTCCTCCGACACCGATGACCCGGCGAGTACTTCTCATCACACCAAAAACACAGGCCCTTGGCTCTCTTCTCGTCAAACTCCCTACTGTTTGTTGTCCTACTGCCCTGCGAGGTTCTGAGATGGAAGTTCTTACCCCCTTCCTCGGTCGACGATTTGGACGCAGGAGTTGTGAAATTGCTCCCTTTGTACGTAAATGGTTCCCTCCCTACTGGGCCACTGACCCGGCTTCCCTTGCTGAAGTAAACCGGCACACTGGCAGCCACAATTGCCTCCTGTTTACGCGCCTATGTGTACGCTTGATGCAGCGTTTGTGGATCCATCATCTTCACCGTCAACCCCAGTTTTGGTTTAAGCCCTTTCAAGAAGAATCTGACCAGGTAATCTTCATGTAGAGCAAGTTTGTTTGAGTACCTATTGAACAATGCGCAGTATTCCAGTACCGAGGCCTCCTGTCTCAGCTCCTTTTAGTCCCCTATAGGATCTTCAAAGATGTTTTTATCGAACTGCTGTCTTAGGAGAGTCATGAACTCTTCCCATTTGATCTCATTCTCCTCCCTCCTATTCCTGATGGTAAGTTGATTGTTGGGGCCCGAATTTTTTTTATTTTGATTTAATTGTTTTTATTATTTTTAGAGTTGAGTCAGTAATTACTAAGTATGAATGGAACATTGAAATTAAAGGTTAGAATGAAGTGTTAGAATTAACTTAGCTTAAGGAGTTAAGTGGCTTAAAGGAGTAGAGCCA
>JAOTAX010058116.1:0-10043 GCA_025629825.1 Erythroxylum guanchezii | reverse complement strand
GTGTCTGCATGTTGGAATTATTAATTGAAACATATATCAGGGAACATTCACTCAAATAAAGAGTTTATAGTGATATCGTCACTTCTAGATATTTTATGGAGATTGGTGATTAAACTGGCATTAGTAGTTTGATGGACTAGCTATCCATAAGGTCTTAACACTAAGATAATATCTTGTGTGTTAATTGCCATATAGAGTAAAGCAAGAGATCCAAAAGGAAAAATCAATTAAGGGCAAAACAGTAATTTTACCTTTTATTGTGCGGATGGCTATAATATGGTTCTTAATAGAGTTTGCAATTGGACATCTAATTTGAAACATGTGTTCTCATAATGTTTAGTAATCCAAGAGTTTAGCTAATTGTCTTCAATGGAATGACTTTTGGTTAACGAGCTAGAATTAATTATAATGAGATTAAATTAATTCTGGGCTTATTAAAACTTGAATTATATAAGTCTAATTAGATTCCCCACTTGGCTTCTAGGAAAGGTTATCAAGCAAAGTAAGAAATATAAATAGAGGTCATTGGAAAGAAAATAAAATGGAAAAGACCGAATTAAATTTGAAATAATAATACCATAATAATTTAATTAATAGTTAATTGAATTTGATTTTAAGCCTAAGATTAAATGTTCGGCTTACTCTAATTAAGTGTTAATTAGAAGCCCAAAGTGAACATTTAATATTGGGCTAGATTTTGGTTTGGTTTAATTAATTAGACTAATTAAATTAAAACAAATTTTGAGAAAAGGAGGACAAAAACTGAAACTACATGATGTAGTTTTCGGTTTTATGTGTAGTTTTCGGTTTTATGTAGCTAAATTTTATGGCTGCACATTTAGCATTGAGTTGTTAAATATAAGGAGAGTTTTTAACATGCTTTATCATCATTAAATGGTTTAATGGTGTCTTTATTATATGGTTTAATGATCTTATCATTAAATGGTTTAATGGTTGTCATTTAATGTTGGTATGTAGAAAAAAATTGCAAATCTTTCAGCATTCTTTTGATTAAAGAAAGAAGTAATGCATTTGATGTTCTCTCTCCCTTCGTTCATTTGTTAACTGAAAATGGGTGTCTTGCTTTTGGTCTTTTGTCTTTTCATCTAGCCATATTAAACAAATGAGAAGGTATCATTTATTGCTCTCTCTTTCATTTTGATTAAGTGAAAGAAGTGGTAATCATCTTTTCCTTCTTCCTTTTTGTCAAAATTGGTAATGAGGAGTCTCTCATTTTCTTTCTTTCAACTAAGGAAAACCTCTTCAATATTTCTTCTCCTTACCCACGAAAGGATCTTGTTAACCAAGTTGTCCAAGGAGAACAAGTGGTAGATCAAATTGGTTGAGGATACAATAGTAAGGGGAGGATAGCACAGCTAGGAGTTAAAGCTATAGCCAAAGAGTCGGTAAAATTTCGATCATCTTATGGTATTTATTTTCCCAATACCGTATCATGTATGGATGAAACATGTTGATTTGGTTATTATGCTTCCGCTGCGTTTTGATATCGACTTTTTTTTAAATCTATCGTTTAGCTAAATCTAGTATGCTTTTGTTTTCGATCCAACATCTTCATCCCAATACAAAGGCGATCGACACTTTCTGCCATATAACGCCTCATATAGAGCCATACCAATACCGCCATGATAATGATTGTTGTATGCAAATTCAATGAGAGCTACATATTCATCCCATGCTCCTTGAAACTCCAAAGCATAAGCTCTAAGTATATCCTCAACAATCTGAATAGTCCTTTCACTATGTCCATCTGTCTGAGGATGAAATGTTATACTAAAGTTCAACTTTGTACCCATTGTTGACTGTAAACTGCCCCAAAATCTAGAAGTAAATTTGGGATCTTGGTCTGATACAATAGATATTGGTACTCCATGTAACCTCACAATCTCATTTACATGTTTTTAGGCTAACTGATTCAGTGTGTTATTCTCTTTCACAAGTAAGAAATGAGTTGATTTTGTTAATCTGTCAACAATGAAACATATAGCATCATGTTGTCTCGAAGTTCTCGGTAAACCTATAATAAAATCTATTATAATCCTTTCCCACTTCCACTCTGGAATAGGTAATGACTGTAACTTCCTAACTGGAGCTTGATGCTCTGACTTAATCTGTTGGCATGTCAAACACCTCACAACATACTTTGCCACATGCCTCTTCTTCCCTAGCCACTAGAAATATTGTTTCAGAGTATTGTACATCTTGGTAGTACCAGGATGCATAGCATAGGCTTATATGTGTGCTTCCTCCAGAATTTCTTCTCTTAGACCATCAACATTCAGTACATATAATCTCTGCTTTAACCACAATGTATCATCTCTCAACTCAAACTCAGAATTCAGATTCTGTTTCAAATTCTCAATAATCTTCACCAATTCTGGGTCTTTGCTTTGAGCTTTTCTAATCCTTTCATGTAATAATGGTCTAAGTTTCAATGTAGCTAACGATGCTTCACTCTGCCCCAAACTTGGCTTAATATGTAGTGCTCTCAGTTGAACTAGGTTTGGTAATCTCGATGTTTGAATTTGTGAAACACTGATATCAGTTTTCTTACTTAATGCATCAACCACAACATTAGCTTTACCTGGATGGTATGTAATCGTGCAATCATAATCTTTAAGCAAATCAATGCAACACATTTTTCTTATATTAAGTTCTTTTTTATTCCACAAATATCTCAAACTTCTATGATCTGTAAATATCTGAAACGTCTCACCATATAAATAATGTCTCCAAATTTTTAAAGTAAACACCACTACAGCAAGCTTTAAATCATGAACTGGATAGTTAAACTTATGAGACCTTAACTATCTCGAAGCATAAGCAATCACTTTACCATAATGCATCAAAACACATCCTAATTCCTGGTGTGAAACATCACTATATCTAACATATCCTCCAGATCCAAATGGTATAGCTAACACCAGTGCTATAGTTAATTGATGTTTTAATTCCTCAAAGCTCCTTTGACACTCATTAGTCCATCAAAAAGGCATATTCTTTTTTAGAAGCTTTGTCAAAGGGGCTAAGATCCCCCTCGACAAATCTCCTATAATAACCTACTAACCCAAGAAAACCTTGAATCTCAGACACATTTCTAGGTCCTTCCCACTTCATCACTGCCTCAACTTTCTTTGGGTCTACTTGTATGGCTAGTCCAGATACTATATGACCTAAGAACACCACTTGATCAAACCAAAATTCACACTTATTGAACTTGGCATACAATTAGTTCTCTCTCATTATCTGTAAGACCAACCTCAAATGCTCATAATGTTCCTCTCTACTCCTCAAATACACCAAAATATCATCTATGAATACAATCGCAAAATGACCTAAGTAAGGTTGGAATACTTTATTCATCAATGCCATAAAGGTTGCCGGAGAATTCATTAATCCAAAAGGCATCATCAAAAACTCAAAGTGTCTATATCTGGTTCTGAATGCACTCTTTGGTACATCAACGGCTATTTTTAATTGATAATACCTTTACCTTAAATCCAATTTAGTAAACACTTGAGCTCCCCATAACCGATTGAGTAAATCATCTATTCTCGGTAAGGGATATTTATTCTTCACTATCACCTGATTCAAATTGTCTATAATCAATGCATAATCTTAAGGTTCCATTATTTTTCTTTACAAACAAAACTGGAATTCCCCAAGGTGACACACTTGGTCTAATAAAACCCTTATCCAACAACTCCTATAACTGATTCTTAAGTTCCACAGTTGCCATCCTAGAAGGAGGAATAGATATAGAAGTAGTACCTGGAATTAAGTCAATAGTGAACTCTGTTTCCTTATCGAGGGTAATCTTGGTAATTCAGCAGGAAATACATCTAGGAAATCCCCAATAATAGGAATATCCTGAATTGTCTACTTAATTCGGGTATTGGTCACTTAGGCTAAATAAACCTCACATCCACTTCGAATCAGTCTTAAAGCACTCAGTGATGAAATCAATCTAGCTGGCACTGCTTGACTAACACCTCGAAATATAACCCTTAGTTGATTAGAAGATTCAAGAACGACTTCTTTAGTATAACAATTCATCATTGACCTATGAGTAGTAAGCCAGTCTATACCCAAAATAAGGTCTATCTCTTTCAACTGCAGTACTATCAAATGAACTTTCAACTTAGTCTGGTCAACCTGAATAATACACCCTCTGAATACTTCTCCAATGACTGTAGCACTACCTACTAGAGTACTCACCTCCAAGATAAATTTCAACATATCTCTCTCACAATCCAGTTTAGATGTCAGATGTGGAGTAATGAATGAATATGTAGATCTTGTATCTAATAATGTAAATGTCTCAAATTGAAAGACATGTAACACACCTGTAGCAACATTTGGGGAATTATGTCCTACCTCATAATAACAAAGATCCTGGGCTGGGACTGTGGTTGGCTACTCCGCACCTCAGTCTTAACACTAGAACATGCTGAACTGGTTTTACCCTACCTCTACCTCTTTGTCCTGCTTTATTGGCTCTACATCGGTGGATAGTTATTTTAGTCATTGATCCTTCTTTCACTCCAGACTGTGTTCCCAATATTGCTAGATAGTCTTTAATCTGATGCTCAAAAGAGTCATAACACAAGCAAGCTCCCAATATCTTCCAACATTCTCTACCATGTTTCTTTCCATAATGCTCACAATTAGGCATTTGTTTTGTTTTCCCTCTATATGTCTATCCTCCAGACATTTGGCCTCTATCACTACCAGTATGAACAAAACCACCTCTTAGTCTAAACCTTGATTGCCTCAGTCTAGTTTGTGATCATGATGATCAATTTTGGCGTTTACTAAATCTTCTACCAGAGTCAGCTTGAAACTCACCATGCCTTTTAATTCTAAACTCCTACCTATACTCTCCTTGTTCATCCTTCAATAACTGCTCAATCTGAATCAAAACAACCCTCAACTCAATGAAACTATTCAAATTAGTAACAACCAACCTTGTCCTGATTTTTGTATTTAGTCCATCCTTAAACTGCCTACAGTTATCTTCCTTAATCGAAATCAAAGTAGTAGCATAGCCCATTTAATAGATCCTGAATTCGGAGCCCAACATCTGGACTCATGAAATGTGAACATGTTACCCTAAAGTGTTGGGTTATTTCAATGAATCCCCATTAGCCATCATCTGTTCATCCTCATTCTTATAACATCTCAAGCCACCAGGAGCAAGCTCACACTAATCAGACACCCAAATCACCACATGACTTTTTTTTTGTTTTGTTTTGAATAATCGTAGCTCCATAATCAAACTCATTTCTCCTATTTCAGAACAAATTTTGGGAAACCTTAAACCAGAATTACAAGTTGACTTCTTCAGAATATTTGTTCCCCATTGTCTAAAGTTTCTAATGTCCCCAAAATTATTCAATTTGGTTCAGAAATCTGAAAGTTATAGGCCAAACACTTTCGGACTATTATTAAACTGAAACAGTACACTATACTCAACTTCCATTCAGAAATTGAAAGTCTTAGGGACTGAATTAGAATTCTATTTCTTCAGGTAATTTGTAGCTCTATGTCTCTAGTTTATTTAGAAACACGAATCACCTTATTTGGAGCTCTACAAATCAAGATATCATCACAATACCAAAGGATGTTTAGTAAAATATCCAATTCACACTCTTCCAATCGATACCCTTACTTTGAAACAATCAGTCTTATTCAAATCAATAACAAAAGCTATAAATTATTATGGATATATGGAGAAATGTGTCAGGAATCTATTGGTTCAAAAATCACCTCATTTGGAGGACGGATGATGAAGTTATGGCCAAAAGAATGGAACATGTTCAGGTCAAATTTCCAAAAGTGTAGATGGATCAGACGAAATGCTCGAGTTACAAAAGGATCAGACTAAGTGCTTGAGTCACAGAAGGATCAGACGAAGTGCTTAAGTCACAGAAGGATCAGACGAAGTGCTTAAGTCACATAAGGATTAGACGAAGGTTCAGTGCTTAAGTCACATAAGGATTAGACGAAGGTTCAGTCTAAGAAGGAATCAGGTGAAGGTTCAGTCTAAGATGAACTAGACGAAGGCTCAGTCTAAAATGAACCAGACGAAAGTTTAGTCTAAGAAGGAATCAGACGAAGTTTCAGCATAAGAAGAACCAGAAGAAGGTTCAGTCTAAGATGAACCAGCTGAAGGCTTAGTCTAAAAGGAATTAGGTGAAGGTTCAGTTTAAGAAGGAATCAGACGAAGGTTCAGACTGGAAAGGAATTAGATGAAGGTTCAGTTCAAGAAGGAATTAGACGAAGTGCTTGTCACAAATGGATCAGACAAAGGGCTTGTCACAAATGGACCAGACGAAGGGCTTGTCATAAATGGATCAGATGAAGGGCTTGTCACAAATGCATTAGATGAAGTGGTTGTCAAAAATGGATCAGACAAAGTGCTTGTCAAAAAAGAATCAGACAATGTGCTTGTCACAAATGGATCAGACGAATGGCTTGTCATAAATGGATCAGATGAAGGATTCAGACAAAGCTGAACCAGACGATGGATTCAGTCAAAGCTGAGCAAGACGATGGATTTAATCAAAGATGAGCTTTGACTCAGATGGAGGGATTCAGTCAAAGCTTAATTAGATGATGGATTCAGTCAAAGCTGAGCCAGACGATGGGTTCAGTCAAAGCTAAGCTTTGACTAAGATGGAGGGACTCAGTCAAAGCTGAATCAGATGATGGGTTTAGTTAAAGAATCAGACGATGGATTCAGTCAAGCTGAATTAGACGATAAATTCAATCAAAGCTAAACCAGACGATGGATTCAGTCAAACATGAATAAGACGATGGGGGTTTCTACAAAGTCTTCCTATCATCACCTAAGGTTCTAAATCACTAACTACACTCTCCAAAGCATCTCCTGTGGTCCCTACATCCATTCTAACATCACTTTCACTCATATTCTTCCCAAACTCATTTCTTCTAATGCGGTATCACTCCTTAAACTTTTAGTTACCAATTTGGTTGCATTAAACTCCCAAATCTCAACTCAAATGACTCATCCTTACTATAGTTGTTTTGCATATACATCCTATGTAGCATCACCACTTATAATGATCATATCTTTTTACTCCGATGCCTAAAAATTTCATACTTTATGTCATTGGAAAACTAGAAAGATAAGCTACAACTTCCAAGAAGAAACTTGGTCTAATTTAACTTAGATCAATCCAGATTTTTCCCTTGAAATCAGTAAACCTATTTTACCCTCATGAAAGACTTGAAAATTTGTCTCAACTTCCCTTCCTCTAATGCAACATCATTCATAACAATTTAACTACCAATTTTTATTTCACTAAACTCTCTAATCTCTACTCATTTCATTCATCACCTGCATCTAATTCTCATCATCCATAATTCCTATTTTTCTTGTCCATAACATCTCACTTACATATATATATATATATATATATATATACATATATGTATATATATATACATATATACATATACATATACATATATATATATACACATATACATATACATATATATATATACATATATACATATACATATATATATATATACATATATACATATATACATATACATATATATATATATATACATATATACATATATATATATATATCAACAAGTAATGTTCAAAATCATCATCATCATCCATACACAATTCATATTTCATTAACAACAAAAATAAGAGTTCGCAAAGCTTTAACGGCATTCTGAGTCACATTACATCATTGGTATCAAAATCCAAAATACAAAACATACAAAACTCAAATAATTCTCAAAATGTAACTAAAGCCTCGTTTTACATGAACTAACTTCAAATACAAAATATGCATAATTAGAGTGATGCCTTAATTCTTGGTCACTCAATCTCATTCCCTTCACCTGAAGATGGGACGGAAATGGGAGTGAGCTTAAAAGCTTGTGGGTAATAGTTTACAATGGAAAAATAAGCAAAACCTTTGAAATGTTCATTTGTCACTACAAAGTTCTAATTGAATTTATAAAACGTATCATTCTCAAATTCTCAACCAAAATTCACAAATTACAAAACATGAATGCATCAAACTTGTTAAATATAACATAAGCATATAAGCACACTAGAATGATTTGGGTGGATCCATAAACATAACGTACTGTACATTTCCACATAATGGTTGTGTGTAGCCGTGAACAAAACGTACTATTGCAATTCCATTTAATGGTCATACGTAGCCGTGAACTTAAGGGAGTCCGTGAAGGAGCTCCATGTCACTAACGGGTAGACAGGAGGAGCCTTTTGTCAAAGTGCACTTGACTTAACTTAGGGGACTACCACAAACCCATATAATATGTATTTCATGACTTGCAAAACCTATTGCCCAAAAAGGCACTTTTCGGAAACTTGTTTTTCATAAGCATGAAATGTTTCAAATGCATTTCCATTTCACAATTCATTCACAAAATTCATATACCAAACATATGAAGATTTCTCAAATCATTCAAGTAATAATAATGCAACATTTATAAAACAAAATTAAATCATTTAATTTTATTACTTTTGAAAACATAGTCATGGCTCATTAACTCTATTATAAACATGAAACCCACCTTGATTTCCTTGCTTAAAACTTGCTTAAAAGCCCTCTCCTTTTGTTCCTCTTGCCTTTCTTGATTTCCTTGATTCTTCACCAAATGAAGAGATCTTTGGCTCAAATGGAAGCTCTTTTCTTCCTCTACCTTTTTTCCTTCTTGAACAACCTCAAATTCTCTATTAAAAACTAAGAAATGATGAAACCCTAGCTCAACTTACTTCTTTTCTCTCAGACACACCGAAATCTCTTTCTCTTTCTTTCTTATTTTCGTATCTCTCTCGTTTCTCTCCCTCAAATCACGTTTTTCCCCTCTTAAAAGAACAACACAACATTTGTCCTTCCATTTCTACCCCTAATGAGTGTGCAAAGTCTATTTTGCCCTTCCTTATATGCTTATGGTCTTGGATCCTGTTTCTGAGACCCAACTCTCTTGCTCAAACATACATCTGTTGGACCCTGCTTGATTCTAGAGTCCAACGCTTACTTGGATACCATACATGTTGGGTCCGAACTTCAGAATCCAACCTATTAAAAGACATGAAACGTGAGCGTGCATATTTCCTTGAAGGGTTTTTACATTAAACCCTCATGAGCTATCATTTTTTTTCCATTCTCATAACATCCCAAAAATTTACTAACAAATTGTTCCATGGTGTGCTCATACAAATCAGTAACTATGCTTGAACTCAATTCTCCTACTTGTGAATAGAATTTGGAAAACTTCAAATCATAATTTCAATTTGACTTCTTTATATAAATCATAGATCTATGCTTCTAGTTTGCTTTGAAGAAAGAATCACCTCAATTGGAGTTCTACAACTCAAGATACTCTTAAAAAGCTCAAATCTGCACAAACCCTAATCATGCTCTCCTACCCGACCTATCAATTACTTTAATGCAAACTTGCCCAAATCAACTCCAAATGATACATGTCTTAGGAATTTATTGGTACAAGAATCACCTTAATTGGAGGTCGGATGAGGGAGTTATGCCCAAAAGAATAGACCATGTTCATATCTTAAATTGATTTGAACCTCTCTTGGCGCGATCACCATAACTTTTAATATAGAAGTCGGATTGCTTTTGTTTTAAACCATTAGAAAGTAGACTTCAAGAGCTAAAACTTTCATGAAGACCACAAATCCTGATTCGGCCTCTAACAGTGTCAATTATTGCAATCGTTCCCGTGCATGTCCGTTAAACGGACATGTATCGGGTAAACTACATCATTTCACTCGAGAAAGTCCGTTTAACGGACATGTACGAAGAAAGAGGTCCTTTTTGACCCGAGAAGGTATGTTAAACGGACTCTAAGTCCGTTAAACGAATATGGGGCTTCCCGAAACCCCTCCAAACCTTCTTTCAAGCTTCCTACAACCATCCTAACATCATAAACACTTATAATCCTCCCAAAATCACTTATTCTCATGCTAAAACACTTCA
>JAOTAX010058096.1:0-10044 GCA_025629825.1 Erythroxylum guanchezii | reverse complement strand
GTTTCATATCATGATAGTAGTTGACTATCGATAATGGCACTATTAAATGAATCTGGAATCAAGTATGTTTTTAAAGATGAAAGTGGGTCGTTACTTGAATCTTAAAACATACACCTTTGCATTCTTTTATTACGAACCACAATCTTGATGAGTGGTGAACTCATATGTGTTTCATTATAATTCTTTATACGATCGGAATGGATTTTTACAGAGTATTTATCCAGTGTCTGCATGTTGAAATTATTAATTGAAATATGTATCAGGAACATTCACTTAGATAAAGAGTTTATAGTGATATCATCACTTCTAGATGTTTTCTGGAGATTAGTGATTAAACTGGCACCAGTAGTTTGATGAACTAGCTACCCATCAAGTCTTAACACCAAGATGAGATCTTGTGTGTTAACCATATAGAATAAAACGGTAAATCTAGAAGGAAAGACCATCATAAGGGAAAAATGGAAATTTTACCCTTTATTGTGTGGATGACTATAATATGGTTCATAATAAAGATTGCAATTGGACATCTTACTTGAAACATGTGTTCTCATAATATTTAGTAATTCAAGAGTTCAACCAATTGTCTTTAGTGGAATGACAATTGTTTGATAAGCTGGAATTAATTCTAATGAGATTAAATTAATTTCGGGCTTATTGGAGCTTGAATTTTGTAAGTCCAATCAGATTCCCCATTTGGCTTCTAGGAAGGTTATCAAGCAAAGTAAGAAATATAAATAGAGGTTTTAAAGCCCTTGGAAGCCCAAATGAACATTTAATATAGGGCTTGACTTTGGTTTGATTTGATTAATTAGATTAATTAAATTGAAACAAATTTATTAAAGAAAGAAGGAGGGCATATTTCGGTTTTTTATACCTAAATGTGCAATTGCACATTTAGCATTTAATTGCTCAGTTAATGATGGTTTTTATCGTGCTTTATCATCATTAAATGGAGTAATGATCTTATCATTAAATGGTTTAATAGTTGTCTTTTAATGATGACATGTAATGTAACCTTTTAGCATTCATTTGATTAAAGAAAGGAAGAGCTGCATTTGATGTACTCTCTCTTCCTTCTTTCATCCATAACCGAAAGTATGAAGGTCTCATTTAGGTTATTGGTCTTTTCATATAGCCATCGTAAACAAATGAGAAGAACCTCATTTATTGGCTTCTTTATGATTGATTAAAGAATGAAGTGATGCATTGGATGCATATCACTTCTTTCTTTTCATGATAACCGAAATTGACAAGTAGAGTAAGAAGTGTTCTTACATTTTTGACTCACTCTCTCCCCTCATGCATGCATAGCCGAAACTTGAATGAGAAGAGTCTCATTTTTTGTTTCTTTCTTTTAAGAAAAAACTCCTCAAAATATTTCTTCTCCTTTCCCACCAATCGATCTTGTTAACCAAGATGTCTAAGAACAAGTTGTAGATCGGGTTGGTCGAGGATACAACAACAAGGAGAGGATACATTGACAAAGGAAAGGATACAAAAGAGTCAAAGCTGTAGCAAGGATTCAGAGAGGATACAAAAGCGAGGAGTCAAAGCTGTAGCAAGGAGTTAGTACATTTCTACCACCTTGTCCTTATTTAAATTATTTTCCTTATACCGTATCATGTATGGCTGAAACATGTTGATCTGGTTATGTTATTTCCACTGTGTTTTGATTTCAAAAAAGTTTTGAAATCTATCATTTTAGCCAAATCTTGCATGCTTTTGTTGTCAATCCAACAAATGGTATCAGAACCATTTTGTTATGCATGATTTCGGTTCCTATATTTGATGCATGGGTTGGCAATTAAATTTTGTATACTGCATAGAATATAGTTTTACCTTGTAAGCTTTTGTCATTTGGTTTGTAACAAGGAGGGTGGCCTATCATTGTCATGTTTCCTCCTTGGTTTCATTTTTCTGTATTCTTTGATTTTGTAATGTACAAAACTTTGTAATATTGAAGATGGTGCAACCATTGATCGAAGAGAAGAACAGGTAATGGTTTCGGTGTATCCTTTGGTGTATTGGTAGAATTTTCGATTTTATAAAAACCAAGGTGCTGGAATTTTGTTTTAACAAATTTTCGATTTTGTGAAAACCAAGGTGCTGGAATTTTTATTTTAACAAAGTTTCGGTTTGATGAAATACAAGTGTTGGAATGTTTTTTGAGTGTCGGATTTACTAAAACAAGTGCTGGAATTTTTGTTTTCATATTGCCGAAGTTTCGGTTTTGATGAAAAACAAGTGCTGGAATTTTAGTTTTCAAAGTAACAAAATTCAGTTTTATGAAAATGCCATTACACAATTTTTACTGAATAGGCTGGGTCATATGGATGGAGAGTTTAAAGCCGAAGATCCAAGACCAAGAAGAAATTTTTGGGCCTAAAAGCCTTGTAACTTTATTTATGTTCTAGGATGGACAATCAAATGTGGCCTATTAGTTCATGAGATGAATGGATAAATGGATGCAAATAGTATGTGATATTATGTGATTGTATGCCATTTAGAAAATTGCCAACCCTAGGCTTTGCCATGCATTCATTATGTATGAGATATATAATGAAACAATATAGGATGGATAATAAATTGCATTTAGACAAGATGGTATTTATTAAAACTTAAAGCCCAAAAAGATTAAGTGGGAGAGGATGCTCATATAAGAGTTACTCCCCATCAGAGGGCGTGAATCCTAGATCTTGCATGTTTGGGTCTCCTTAAATATAAGTCCACTCATTGGTAGTAAATGTGACCTCCCACCGACCTCCCACCGAGGCATTGTTTGCAAGTACCTTTAATGGATGAATCAAATGGTTACACACTCAACATATTTTAACAATAACCTGTCCACCGTAGCTCTATTGGTAAAAGTATGGACCAAGTCATGGCGCTTCTAAAAAATTTGGGCATGAAGATGCTTGGTAGTTTTTTTGGTGGGAAGGTCCCAGTTTTTCTTGTAATGGATAAGAAGGCTCACCGTCACTTAGTCTATTATAGATAAGAAAACTAACCATCATATAAAGTTTTAAATTTTTTAAGTTTTGTTAAATCTATCATCATGCAAACATGCATCATGATTTTATACAAGGTTCCAATATTGTTGACTAGTATGCTCATGTTTTAATAATTTATATTTTCAAACATAATCAACCACAAAATGAATCCACTCACTTTGCTCTTGACTAATAACAAATTGGAAAATGGAGAGAATTTTAATGAATGGAGACGTAACCTTGAAATTGTTCTTTAATATGAACAAATTTCATCGGCATTAATGGACAATGAGCCTACAGCTCCAGTTGGCAACTCAACTTTTGAGCAAGTCTAACAATATGAGCGATGGCAGAATGCTGATAAGATTACTAAGTGTTATATTCTAGCTTCTGTCAATGGAATGTTGCAAGAGCAAATTGCATGCATGAAAACTGCTAGTGTAATGGTCCATCACCTACATGAGATGTTTGGTGTGAGGACTAGGTCTGCAAAAGTGAAAGTTATCCAACCCTTTCGTAATCTCAGACAAAAACCTGATGAACCGGTGCGGGATTACATGCTAAAGGTAATCTTTGCAGTTACTGAGGCTGAGATGCTTGGGGCGGATATGGATGCGGACACGCAGATGATTATGATCATAAATAGCTTAAACTCATCTTTTCAACAGTTTAAGTTGGACTATGAGCTCAATAGCAAGGATTACACATTAAGTGAGTTGATGAATACCCTCCAGAGTACGGAGGAGATATTAAATATCAAGGCTCATAGGCCAGAAGCTAATGTAGCATCTTCTTCTAAGTCCAAAGATAAGGGTAAGCAAAAGAAGAAGGGTCCAATGAAAAAGAAGGCCCAAACAATGGTCAAGGTCTAACCCATGAAAAAGAAGGCCAAAGCGGACACCAAGGGAAAGTGTTTCCAATGTGGTGAGCAGGATCATTGGAAAAGAAACTATGCGGTTTACCTTGAGTCCCTCAAAAGCAAACAAGGTATGGGTTTTCTAAGTTTGTTAGGAACTAGAAATATGGTAGATTCTGGTTCTTGGATATTAGATTCGGGAGCCACTAACCATGTTTGCAATTCTTTGCAGCGGTTCCAATAAAGGAAAAGACTACATAAAGGCCAATTTCAAGTCAAGATAGCAGATGGATCCTATGTTTCAGCAGAATCAGTGGGAGTAATTATTTTGGACTTTCCTAGTGGCCATAGGCTATATTTGGAGGATGTATATTACATCCCAATGATTGTAATGAAAATGATTTCTATTTTTTCTCTAATAAATTCTGGTTATTCCTTATAGTTTGAAAATGTTGTTTCAATATATAAGAATAAAGATTTTATTTGTAATGTGATAATTAAACAGGGATTGTTCTTTATAGAACCAATGACAGGCTCACTAAACATCACACACTTAATAAACCTAAGACAATCCAATGACTCTAGCATTAATTCAAAATAACTGTGGCATTTAAGAATGGGTCATATCAATCAGAACAGACTTGACAGGTTAGTTAAGGATGGGATCCTTGCAGGCTTGGATAATGATCCATTTCACACATATGAATCTTATATTAAAGGAAAAATGACCAAAGCCTCATTTCCTTCTAAAGGAAACATATCTGAATCCACATTGGACCTGGTATATACTGATGTGTGTGGGCCCATAAACATACAAGCTAGAGGAGGTTATAATATTTCATAACCTTTATAGATGATTACTCTTGACATGGCTATTAGTATTTGATGCATAAAAAGAGTGAGTCCTTTGAAAAGTTCAAAGAATTCAAAGCTGAAGCTGAGAAGTAGCTAGGCAAACCATTAAAACAACTTCGATCAGATCTAAGTGGTGAGTACTTATCTAGAGAGTTCCAACAATTTCTAATTGACAATGGAATTATTTACAACTTGTCAGCTCCTCGAACACCTCAACAGAATGGTGTAGTAGAAAGGAGGAATAGGACTCTATTGGAGATGGTAAAATCAATGATGTCCTACGCTAGCCTTCCAGAATCATTTTAGGGATATGCCATACAAACGAAAACTTATCTTCTTAACTTTGCTCCATCCAAATTGGTGCCTAAAACACCTAGGGAGTTATGGACTAGCCGAGTGCCTTCATTAGGCACTTAAGGACTTAGGGCTGCCCAACCTATGTTCTAAGGCTTGAATCCACAAAGATGGAACCAAGGTTAGAAGTACGTTTGTTTGTAGGATGTCCTACGGGTACACGAGGGTACTATTTTTACATTCCTTAAGACAAGAAGGTATTTGTGTCGACAAATGCGACCTTCTTGGAGGAAGAGTTTATGAGAAATCACAAAGGAAAACGTGAAGTAGTACTCAAAGAGTTAGCTATTTCATCCAAACCAAGAGTTGATTTGGATATAGCAGAACAAGATGTCAAAATGGATTGAAGAGTTGAATCAGAAGAGCAACCTAAACATCAAGTAATGCCGAGATGTAGTGGGAGGGTTATGAGACAACCAGGCAGGTATCTAAGTCTAGGAGAAGGCATTATAGCCATCTCATACCAAGAAGAAACATATCTCATTACTTATATACAGGCTATTAGACCAAGAAGAAACATATCTCATTACTTATATACAGGCTATTAATGATGTTGATGCAAAAAAATGGCTCAAGGCGATGGAATTAGAAATAGATTCCAGGTACGCAAATGAAATCTGGATCCTTGTAGATCTACCACCAGATGTAAAAGCCATAGGGTGTAAATGGATCTACAAAAGTAAAAGAGGATCTGATAGAAAGGTAGAGACTTTTAAAGCTAGATTGGTAGCTAAGGGCTATACTCAAAAAGAGGGTATAGACTATGAGGAGATTTTTTCTCCAGTTGCCATGCTTAAGTCCATCATAATTCTTTTGGCCATAGCAGCCTATTCGATTATGAAATATGGCAAATAGATGTCAAGACCTCATTCCTTAATGGAGATCTTACGGAGACCATTTATATGGCCCAACCAGAAGGATTCATTGAGCCAGGTAATGAGCATAAGGTATGCAAATTGCAGAGGTCTATTTATGGAGTTAAACAAGCATCTAGGTCTTGGAAAATAAGGTTTTATAAGCCCATCAAAACGTATGGATTCATACAAAACCTAGATGAGCCTTGTGTCTATAAAAGGATACAAGAAGGCAAGGTTACTTTCCTAATCCTGTATGTCGATGACATTCTGCTTATTGAGAATGATGTAGGAATGTTATCTACAATTAATGTATGTTATGCATTGCACTAGGCCGGATATCTGTTACGCAGTGGGACTGGTAAGTAGATTCCAGTCCAATCCAGGAATGGAGCATTGGACTACAGTTAAGTGCTTACTAAAGTATCTTTGTAGGAAGAACTTAATGCTTGTTTACTCTATAAGTAATCTTATTCCAACAGGATATATAGATTCTGATTTCCAATCAGATTATGATTCAAGCAAATCAACTTATGCTTCTATATTTGTTTTAGGGGGTAGAGCTATGGTCTAGAGGAGTGTCGAGCAATCTTGTATTGGCAATTTGACTTTGGACGCTGAGTATGTTACTGCTTGTGAAGCAGCAAAAGAAGTAGTCTGGCTCCGTAAGTTCCTGAATGATTTGGAGGTAGTTCTTGAGGCATGAAAAGCCATTACACTTTATTGTGACAATAGTGAGGCAGTGGTTAATTCTAAAAATCCTCGAAACCATAAAGCTGCCAAACACATTAAGAGAAAGTATCATCTCATAAGGGAGATAATACAACGTGGTGAGGTGAATGTGTTAAAGAGGTAAATATTCCCACAGAGCAAAACTTTGCTGATCCATTTACGAAAACGTTGTCTAAAAAGTGTTTTGAGAGTCACATAGCAGGGATAGGAATAAGGGATATGTCAAACTTACTTTAGGCAAGTGCAAGATTGTTAGAGTTATGTAAATATAATGCCCTAAAAAGCAAGTGTATTTACTTATAACTTAATTTTCTTCCAGTTACTTTTGTAACGAAAATAATTAGTTTATATTTTAGTCTAGATTTGGTTGTCCAAGAATTTCTCTATGAAAGACCTTAGCGAAGCAACTTATATTTTAGGGATAAGAATCTATAGAGATAGATCTAAAAAGTTGCTTAGTCTTTCTCAGTCTATATACATAGACAAGATGCTAAAGAGGTTTAGCATGAAGCAGTCCAAGAGAGGTTATCTTCCCATGACACATAAGACTACACTCTTGAAATCTATGTGTCCAAAAACACAAGACAAGAGGACTCACATAAATTGGCTATAGGATCAATCATATATGCTATGTTATGTACAAGACTCGATGTATCATATGCCCTTAGTGTTATGAGCAGATACTAGTTGGATCCTGGTGAGGGTCATGTTGGAGTTATGTAAATATAGTGCCTTGGAAAGCAAGTGTATTTCCATATGACTTAATCTTCTTCCAGTTACTTTCGTAATGAAAATATTTATTATTAATAAAACAAAAGAGTTTGGTTTTATTTGTATGAACATTATATATATAGTCATAAGGTACCAAGATTCCTTTGTAAGTAATGTACATATACATGGAGATGTATGGGAAACATGTATATTATTAGAATATAAATTAGTTGATTCATAGTTGAATAATCAAGTTGGTCACTTGATTATAGTTTAGACTATAGTGTTGTGATTTATCTCCGTGTAAGTAAAAGAGTTTACTTCAAAGGAAGGACGAGTTTCATATCATGATAGTAGTTGACTATCGATAATGGCACTATTAAATGAATCTGGAATCAAGTATGTTTTTAAAGATGAAAGTGGGTCGTTACTTGAATCTTAAAACATACACCTTTGCATTCTTTTATTACGAACCACAATCTTGATGAGTGGTGAACTCATATGTGTTTCATTATAATTCTTTATACGATCGGAATGGATTTTTACAGAGTATTTATCCAGTGTCTGCATGTTGAAATTATTAATTGAAATATGTATCAGGAACATTCACTTAGATAAAGAGTTTATAGTGATATCATCACTTCTAGATGTTTTCTGGAGATTGGTGATCAAACTGGCACCAGTAGTTTGAGGGACTAGCTACCCATCAAGTCTTAACACCAAGATGAGATCTTGTGTATTAATCACCACAAAAAGTTAAACTGGAGATTTAGAAGGAAAAACTAACATAAGAGAAAAACGGTAATTTTATCCTTTATGTGTGGATGGCTATAATATGGTTCAAAATAAAGTTTGCAATTGGACATCTTACTTGAAACATGTATTCTCATAATATTTAGTAATTCAAGAGTTCAACCAATTGTCTTTAGTGGAATGACATTTGGTTAATAAGCTGGAATTAATTCTAATGAGATTAAATTAATTTCACGCTTATTGGAACTTGAATTTTATAAGTCCAATCAGATTCCCCATTTGGCTTCTAGGAAGGTTATCAAACAAAGTAAGAAATATAAATAGAGGTTTTAAAGCCCATAATTGAATGTTGGGCTTAATTTAATTGGAAGCCCAAATGAACATTTAATATAGGGCTTAACTTTGGTTTGATTTGATTAATTAGATTAATTAAATTGAAACAAAGTTATTAAAGAAAGAAGGAGGGCATATTTCAGTTTTTTATACCTAAATGTGTAGCTGCACATTTAGCATTGAATTGCTAAATTAAAGATGGTTTTTGTCATGTTTTATCATCATTAAATGAAGTAATGATCTTATCATTACATGGTTTAATGGTTGTCTTTTAATGATGGATTGTAATGTAACCTTTTAGCATTCACTTGATTAAAGAAAGGAAGAGGTGCGTTTGATGTACTATCTCTTGCTTCTTTCATCCATAACCGAAAATGAGAAGGTCTTATTTAGGTTATTGGTCTTTTTATATAGCCATCTTAAAAAAATTAGAAGAGTCTCTTTTATTAGCTTCTTTACGATTGATTAAAGAATGAAGTGATGCATTGGATGCACATCTTTCTTTTTATGATAACCGAAATTGACAAAGAGAGTAAGAAGTGTTCTTACATTTTTGACTCACTCTCTCCCCTTATGCATGTATAGCCGAAACTTGAATGAGAAGAGTCTCATTTTTGGCTTCTTTCTTTTAAGAAAAATCTCCTCAAAATATTTCTTCTCCTTTCCCACCAATGGATCTTGTTAACCAAGTTGTCCAAGAAGAACAAGTGGTAGATCGGGTTATTCGAGGAGACAATAACAAGGAGAGGATACATTGACAAAGGAAAGGATACAAAAGAGTCAAAGCTATAGCAAGGATTCAGAGAGGATACAAAAGTGAGGAGTCAAAGCTGTAGTAAGGAGTAGTTATATTTCTACCACCTTGTTATTATTTAAATTATTTTCCTTATATCGTATCATGTATAGCTGAAACATATTGATTTGGTTATGTTATTTCCTGTAGCACCGTACTCCCTCAAGACTCGAACCCAACATAGATGGTGATATCCGAGTCCGTGCCCCACGAGGGTGGCATACTAGAGCACTCAGTCATTCAAAAATCGGTATAAATTTTTTTTGAACCAAAAACACAATATGCAGAAATCTATAACCAATTTAGGCCCACATTCACTCATAAACATTTTCAATTAACACAAAACTATCAACAAAATTTTCAATAGCCATTTAGGCCCCTTTCATGAATACAAAGCATTTGAATCATTTTAGAATACCAATTTATATAGAAAGTTGCAGAATATACATTTCAATACAAAATAGAGAAATGCAATGCAGACGCGAACTGATCCCAACCTATATCCTTCACTTGAGTGCTGTAGGTATACTCCCATTGGCCTAACGGGGTATTCTCTTAAGTCCTGAAACATATTTGCAAATTTTGGGTGAGTTTTGCGAACTCAATGAGTGAGCATCATCGATGGCTCACCTAGTCACATAACACATAATTCACACAACTCAATTTATTTCACATTTCACATTTCACAGTATTTCACATTCAATAGACTTAAGCATTCATATTATGCATATGCAACGCACATGAGACTCACTTTCCATTTGTTACTTTGTTGTGACCGAGTGCCTAAACTGTCCCATATAGGGCTCATTAAAC
>JAOTAX010058057.1:0-10047 GCA_025629825.1 Erythroxylum guanchezii | reverse complement strand
TCAACTTGCAAAACCTCCTTCTTTTATCAACTTTAATTGCATTTTTGACTTATAGGCTAGCTTAAACCTTTTTCGTCAGTTCCGATTTAGAGAGATGACCCGAGATTACAACGTATCCTGCAATCTTGGAATTTATTATTTTTAACTGGTTTCCAAGTATCGATTTTAAGATCGAAACGACAGAGCCGCCATAAAACGCCCTCAGAAAATCCTCCCAGGTCAAGCTACAAGGTCTAGTGGTGCTGCCGAGAACAGTTTTCCACCACTGATATGCGAGACCTTGCAATAGTGAGACTGCATAATCAAATCTCTCCTCTGCTTCACAGTCCATCTGATCGAACACTCTTTTGGTTCTCTCTAACCACCCTTCTGCTTTAGCTGGGTCAGTACTTCCATAGAAGTCTACAGCCCCTTGCTTCCTCAATTTATCATATCTTATTTCTCGCCTATCGGGAATTGTCAGAGGCATATGAGCAAATTCAGGTATAGGAGACTCTAAATTGACCCCTACAGACTCCATGTTAGCTGACTCTCCAATGTGATCTCCTATAGAAGGTGACCTATAACAAACAAAAGTTGTGATCACTATCGGAATGTCATATCTCAACTCATATTTGTCCCTAAAGATGCCAAACCATGCTTTGATACAAAAAATGCAACATCCCACTACCATAGGGTACATACCCAAACATTCAAGAACATTCAAGTACATATCCTATGATAATGGCATGTTAGAGCAAAAACAAATCGAACTTACACGTGGCATCAACTAACATCACTGAAAGTCAGTAGATTTTTAAATCATTCATTACATTTATCCACAAAATTTACATTGTTTCCTTAAAACAAATACTTACATAGCCCCGTACAGGTTCTAACAAAAACTACAAAATACAAGACACAACACTTCTAGGGCCAGCTGATAGACCTCTGAGCCATAACAAAATCCCAAGCATTCCTTTAGTCCTATCAAAAGAAACTAGGTCTCCTATCTCATACCTGAAAATCCACATTGTAATTTTTATGAGTTATGCGAACTAAATGAGTGAACCATCATTGATGATTTCACCGGATCACATACACATAATACACATTTCATAGACACTCATTCAGATCATAAACACATTCTATATGTTCACACAACATGGTATATCATAAGATCACACAGTTCACATTACTAAGTATAGCAAATAAATCACATTAATTTATCACTCATTCAGCTTTGCAAACCATCAGATAAAATGTCAATCTTATAATGTTATATGCATGAGACTCACATTTTTCTTATTGTTATGATCGAGTGCCTATCACAACTTATACAAATACCGGCTCATAGGGCTCAGTTGAACAGAACCACGGATCATAGCTCTACGTGCAAAATTAGAAATCACAGAGCAAAGCTCTATATGGAAGCGCTTCATACTGGCAACTCAAGTCATAACGCTTTTATTTGAACATGCATTTTGTGAAATGCAACAATTTTTTAATATCCCGTATATCAAAATCTTATACAAATGCTCATACAAGATTTCACAGTCATCGGACCTAAGTCTGGCATTCAACTTTCATTGAGAATCAAATGTCAAATTCATAACATTTCAAAACACTAGCTAAAGTCATCGTTTAGACAAGACCATCGACTAACTAAAGTCAGATTGGAGATTACTGAGGTATCTGGTAGACTATTGTGGAACAAATCTGGGAACTCTTCTTGTGACTATCGATAAGTTCTAGTTATGATGGACAAGACAACAAAGTCTTTCTCTCCACGGGCATATAACTCTCATCTTTCCTCTTAGGAACCTTACTCTCTTCACAACTCTCTTTTCCCCTTTTGTAACAACAATCACAATAGTACCTTCACTCTTTCCCCGTTAATCTCTAATCTTACAGCGGAATAATTTTATAAGCAGTCCTAGACTGTCTTAGACTTTCTGATACACAAGATCCTTAAAAGAGGCGAGTGTAGAGCATACTTATCTCTACACCAAGACAGATAGTCATATGACTTAAGACTTGAAGCTTTCAGGTGGGGGAGAACTTAGAGAGAATGGAAAACACTAAAACCAAACTTCATTACTAAACTTCAACTGTTTTTACAATCTAACTTGACTTTGCTTACAACTGAAGAGAAGCCTTGCTTTTATAGGTTAAGCAAGGATAAGAAATTAAATCTCCCTAAGAGACACACACAATGCAACTTTATAATAGAAAGTTACTTTAAAGTACAATGATCACACCTTTAATAAAGCTACTTTGAAAAAATAAACTACTTTTTCAAAGTAGCTTTAATAAGGATCGCAACATAGATTTAATACAGTGTGATGATAATATGGAATCTTGAATAGCGGTTTGTATGCTACAAAGATTTTGTTGGATCCCGCTTATTTCCGGAACCCAACTCTTGCGAAATCATAATGCTGAGCATATTATCCTATAGGGTTATTTCCACGAACCCTTATCAGGCATCGTCCCACAAAGGTGGCGTGTCCACAATAGTCAAACATCAAAACAAACTTAACCCTTTTAACAAGGAAGCCAATATGGACATACACAATCGAAACTACTTCAATCTCTCAATTCATTACTAAAGCAAAAGAGTTTGGAAAACTTTATTTACATATCAAAAGCCACATCATTGGCTTATTACAAAAATATATAATAGCAAATTTGAAGCAATTCCCTTAGACTCTTGATCACTTAATCTCTTAGCTATCACTTGAAGATGGGACAGAAAGGGGTTGAGCTTGAAAGCTCGTGGGTAACAGTTTATAACAGAAAATAAGTAAAAACCCTTTGAAAACCTTCACTTGTCATAGAAAATTCTTATTGAAATCCATAAAGCACATTTTTCTCAAATTCTTATCATGTAATAAAATTCACAATTTACAAAACATGAAAGCATCACTCTTGTTATGAGCACATAAACATATCAAAATGGTCACAATAGCACATCAAATTGGTTTGGGTGCGTCTAAAACAGATCGTACTACACATTTACACGTAATGGTCCTGAGTAGCCGTGAACTTATGGGAGTCCATGAAGGAGCTCCATTCCATGCCACTAGCGGGCAGGTCAAAGTACACGTGATTTAACGTAGGGGACCACCACAAACACATATAACACATATTTCTTAAGTTGTCAACTTATTGCCAAAAATGGAACCTTTCCGAAACTTGATTTTTCATAAACATGAGATATTTCGAAAATCATTTATGAAAACTTGATTTCATAAACTTGTATCCTTTCAAAAAGAATCATTTTCAAAACCTTTTCATAAATTATCTACACAATTCATATAACAGCATATTGCACTTTCTCAAATCATTCAAAACAAAAATTGCAACACTTATGATGCAATTGGAAATATTAAACTTTCTTGATTCAAAGAAAACATTAGTGGCTTATTTACTCTATTATAAACATGTACCCACCTTGATTTCCTTGCTTATAGACTTGCTCAAAAAGCTTCTTCTCTTGTTCCTCTTATCTCTTTTGATCCCTTTATATAATAACAAAAATCTCACTCAATAGGGTTTTCAATTGAAAGTCCCACAAAGCACAATCACTAAAATTGGTTCTAGCATACTTAAACCCATGCATTTTTCTGAACTCCATGAACTAAAATCCTTCCAAAAATCCAAAGATTTAAAATTGATCTTACCTTCATTCTTCACCAAATGAAGGGATCTTTAGCTCAAAGGGAAGCTCTTTTCTTCCTCTATCTTTTTCCCTTCTTGAATAACCTCAGAATCTTTGTTAAAGGCTAGCGCAATTGAAGCCCTAGCTTGTTTTCTCTTCTTTCTCTCCTTCTCTTCTTCTCTCCATATTTCTCTCTCTTCTTCATGACACTCTCTTTTTTTCTCTTCAATTTTCGTTCTTCTCTCTTCTTAAAATGCAGGACCACAATTTCTTCTTCCATTTCCACCCTTAATGAGTCCAAAAAGTCCATTTCACCCTTCCTTATAAGCTTATGTTCTTTTAACCTTAAGTGTCTTGCCAAAAATACCCTTGAATATTTTTATAACCTAAACACTTTAGTTCAAAAAAAATTTCCCTTGTCTTAAGCTTCTAATGACACCAAAATCATTCAATTTGGTTCAGTAATCTGAAAGTCTTGCCATAAACACTTTCAGACTGTTATTAGACTGAAACAGTACACTATACTCAACTCCCATGGAAAATTTGAAAGTCTTAGAAACTGACATAGATTTCAATTTCTTCATACCATTTGTAGCTCCATTTCTCTACTTTATTTTGAAATAAGAATCATCTCATTCGGAGCTTTATCAATCCAAAAATCATCAAAATACCGAAGTATGTTCAGTAAAACATCCAATTCACACTCTTTTAATCGACACCCTTATTTTGATTCAAACAATCTTTTTCGAATCAAAACCAAATAATATAAAATTATATGGAGAGACAGAAAAATGTGTTAAGAATCTATGGGTTCAAGAATCATTTCATTTGAACGTCAGATAACAAAGATACGGCCAAAAGAATCAAACAAGGTTTTGTTCTCAATCATCTTGAACGTGCCTTGGGACAATTCACATATCTTTCACTACAGATATCAGATCAAGATCATTCTTGAACTTTTTGAAAAAAACTTCATGATCTACAACTTTTATGAAGGCTTAGAAGACAAATTCCATCATTTAAAAGGTCAAAAATAGGAACAAATGATATGACATCATTTATAGATGAAGTGACATCATCAGACGATACAGGATTGGAAAAATTTCCATAACTTTCCCTACAGATATCGAATTAAGGTGTTCTATAGATTGTTGGAAAGACGGCTTCAAGATCCTCAACTTTAATGAAGACCTCAAAGTCAAATTCTATCATCTACAAGGTCAAAAATAGACCAGAAGATAGTGCACAGAAGGTCAAACATAGAAGAAGCAGAGGGTTAAACACAGAAGAAGTAAAGGGTCAAACATAGAAGAAGTAGATGGTCAAACATAGAAGAAGTAGAAGTCAAACATAGAAGAAGCAGAAAGTCAAACGTAGAAGAAGCAGAAGTCAAACATAGAAGAAGCAGAAGTCAAACATAAAAGAAGGCCAAACATAGAAGAAGCAGATGGTCAAACATAGAAGAAGCAGATGGCCAAACACAGAAGAAGCAGAAGACAAACATAGAAGAAGCAAATGGTCAAACATAGAAGAATCAGATGGTCAAACACAGAAGAAACAGATGGTCAAACACAGAAGAAGCAGAAGACAAACATAGAAAAAGCAGATGGTCAAACATAAAAGAAGCAAATGGTCAAACACAGAAGAAGCATAAGTCAAACATAGAAGAAGCAGATGGTTAAACATAGAAGAAGCAAATGGTCAAACACAGAAGAAGCAGAAGTCCAACATAGAAGAAGCAGATGGTCAAACATAGAAGAAGCAGATGGTCAAATACAGAAGAAGCAGAAGTCAAACATAGAAGGTACATTGTTATACTTCTGAGCATCTCCACTTATAAGGACCATAACTTTTAACTCCAAAGTCCAAAATTCTCATGCTATATACCGTTGGAAAGATTAAAAAAAAAGATCTACAACTTTATAGAAGACAACCTTGTTTGAGTCTATCTAGATCAATCCAGAATTTCCCTTAAAGTCAGAACACGAATTTTTATCTCCCAATGTACTACATCCAGTTCTCAACTTCATGAAAATTTTTGAAATTCTTAAAGATAGAACTTAAGTTCGATGTCTTCATAAGAAATGTAGCCATATGTTTGTAGTTTAATCCAAATCAAGAATCATCTCGTTTAGATAACTAGAGAAAATGTTGTGGCTAAAAGGCTGAAGCATACTCAGTGATCATTTTCTAGATCAACTACCCATTTTGATTCAAAAATCCTTCCTTAACACAACTCATACAAAGATCACCTTTTCTACCTCATTTACTCCTCGTTCTCGACTCCATTTCAAAACTGTATCATCCATAAGGAAATTATAATCCATGATTAATCATGAACACCAATAATAGAACATACACATATATGCATATTCTTCATATATTTACTACACATATTCAACTTCATTTTCGCTTTCATTTCACTTCTAACTATCATCTTTACTCTTCCCATTTCTCATTCACTACTTTAATCTTGTCTATCATTTCTAATTCAAGAATTTTCATTTATTTGCTCTTTACTCATAACTAATTACCAAAATTTCTCATTTAATAGTTCTAATCTTCTAAGAAAAGTTCAGGGTCCAATAGATTCTCTTTTATTAAAGGACTCAAAAGCAAAAGCAAACTCCTAAAAAGATTGGCCTCACTTTAAAGGGTTAAAGTAAGGTCAATATCACTATCAAGGTCATCTGTCAAGTCGATCTCTTTATCAATTTGTTCAATAAGTTGATGGATATCAATCGTAGCCCAATTGGGAGGCCATGGGCCAGAAACAAAACTGGATTCTTATGCAGGGATGGACGGTTGGTTGGAATTCATGTATTTGTGAAATGTAGGATAAGGAATGTCACCTGCTCTTATGTGGATAACACGATCATCTACTGAGGTCCACTGATTTATGGATGGAGTGATTATTGGAGTCAGAAGAGCGATATCTCTATAATAAGGTCCAAGAGATGTACAGATGGTAGAGGGGACTAAGCTTTCATATTGATTTAATTGGTCTAAGAAAGAATGCAATTCTTCTGTTAAGAATGTGCTTTCTGTAGGCCAATCTGTAGAAGCACGCCAAAATTGGAGATGATTGAATGTACATAATTGTCTAGAGTAACTCATACAATCGGGTCGATGGATGAGATAGATAGCATAAGCTTTTCAATTATCTGCAGAAGAGTCCTATAGGTGATGATGAGTTAAAATCTGAGACATATCAATACGCCATTTATCCAATGGTTGAAACCATTCCAACAAAGTCCATAAGAGTGAATCAACATTGGTTGGATCAGATAGATGTCTATAAACATGAAGAGCAGAAAAACAAACAAAACAAACATAAAGGGCAAACAAAGCCTGGAGATGCCATAAGGTAGAGTCGTGGATATTGTCATAAATATGATACATGAGTAATGACATCAAAAAATACAGGAACTGGTAAAATGTCAAACTTGAGTAGGGTCAGATGTCTGTAATAAAACAAACTTTAATGGAGAAACAGAAAGAGTTCTATAATAGTGGTTAGACATTGAGAAAACAAATGAGGAAATTCTTTTTTGTATTTTGCAAACTTAGGAAACTCCATTAGCTAATATAAAGGAATAGGAAGCTTCAAAGAAGAGGAAATAAACAAGAGAGGTTTAGTTATCTAGAGAGATAGTCAACGAGTGTATTATGGTGACCTTTAATATGGGACATGAAGAATTTATAGCGAGAGAACCACTCCTGCCAATGAAGCAATTGACTATTGGAAATCTTTTTCTTGGGCTGATCAAGGATTTTTGGAAAAGACGTGTTATCCATTTCAATGACAAAATGATAAGGAGTGAGGTGGAAAGCCAACTTTTCAATACCTCTTTTGATAGCCAAAAACTAAACTAAACTAGCCACTTGCATGTTGACAATAATATCAATTGCCACTGATTTCTTTGATGAGCATAACATCCCAATGGGTGTCACTAGCATCAGTCTACAAGATGCGTTGTCTCGTGTCAAGAATCTTTAAAGGTGGAGGATCCTGACAAATATGCTCTAGATGCTGGACAACCTTGGTTTGTTCTATCGTCCAAAATAGTGGATTCTTTTTCAGAAGCTTAGATAAGCTTGAAGTGTAAGCTGTTAAGTTAAAATGACTTCACGTCTAATAATTTTGATGGCATTCAAATAATAACAATATTAGAAATAATATGTGTGTTAAGTGTGAAAGAAAGTAAGACGAAGTTTAAGCAGAAACTAAGACGAAAGAAAGTAAGACGAAGCGGAAGCAAAATTGAGACGAAACAAAGTAAGACGAAGCGGAAGCAAAAGTGAGACGAAAGAAAGTAAGACGAAGCGGAAGCAGAAGAGAGACGAAAGAAAGTAAGAAGAAGCGGAAGCAGAAGTGAGAAGAAAGAAAGTAAGACGAAGTGAGACGAAAGAAACTAAGACAAAGCGAAAGCAAACTAAGATGGAAGCAATACGAAGACGAAGACCCGATACTACGTCGAACGGTTAATTAATTTGAGTTAGTTACAGAACTCAACTGAATAACTGTTTTTTCAAAGATCAAGAAATAAGAAAAAAAAGAAGTGGTTATCAAGAAGCAATTGAAGGAGAAGGCTATAAATACGAGTCGGAGTCAATGACTAAAAAATTTAGTGATTTTAAAGTTAGCGAAAAAGCTTAGCTATTTAAGATAGTGATCTTAAGTATTCATTGTGCGAAACACTAGAGCTATCATTACTATAACAAAGCTTGCAATATCTTTCTATAAGAAAGAAGAAAAGCTGAGAGCCTGAAGAGGCTAAGTGAGAAAAACAATACTTAGTGTTAGAGACCTGAAGAGGCTCTGTGGAAAAAAGAATACTTGAACATTTGAGAAGAATAGTGAAATCTCAGAAAGAATTCTGAGGACTGGATGTAGCCCACGGCTTGGGGTGAACTAGAATAAAATTGCTGTGTCAACCTCTCTACTCTCTAACTCTTGACTTTCAATTCCTATTATTCTATACAAGTATATAGAAGTTAATTGCAATACATTCTGATATTCACTTAATAACTTTGAAAAAGCAAGTTTTCAAAGAAATATATAAGGGGACTGTATTCATTAAAAAGGATACACAATTCAACCCCCCCCCCCTCTTGTGCAACTTGTATATTGTCTATATTAATGCATGATTTACTTCAATTGGTATCAGAGCTCGGTGTCCAAGAACTACCGTTACAAAGTGTGGATAAAGATCCATGGCGGCAGAATCACACATTTATATAGCTGAAGGAGCCTTCATCACTAGACCTTCTGCATTCAATGGTGAAGATTACCATTACTGGAAAGAAAGGATGCAGCTCTTCATTGAATCTACTCATATTGATCTTTGGGAGATTATAGAGAATGGACCGTATACACCGGTAGATGATGAAGGAAATGCCATTCCATGTACTAGATGGTCAGCTGATCAAAAAATGAGATTCCAGCTAAATTCAAAGGCCAAGTTCTTTCTAAGATATGGCCTATGCAGAAGTGAATACAATAAAGTTCACGGATGCGACACTGCGAAGGAGATGTGGGATACTCTATCCATCGCACATGAAGGCACCAACCAAGTAAAGGAATCCAAGATAAGCATTCTTGTACACCAGTATGAGTTGTTCAAAATGAAGGAAGATGAGTCTATCGATCAAATGTTTGGACGATTTCAAACTATCGTCAACGGACTTAAAGCTCTCGGGAGAACCTATGATAATCAAGATCATGTTCGAAAGATTCTCAAAAGCTTACCAAAATAATGGAGACCTAAAGTCACCGCGGTACAAGAACCTAAGCACTTAAGCGTGTTAAAGCTTGAAGAATTACTTGGATCCTTGAAGATACATGAAGTGGAGCTGGATGTAGAAGATAAACCCAGACGGGATAAATCTATAGCATTGAAGGCTGGACAAAAGAATCATAAGATTCAAAGGAAAAGAAGTTCATCGTCAAAGGCGTTGAAGATCGAAGAAGTCAAGAATGACGACTCTAGTGAAACTGAACAATATTCGAGCAAAGAAGATGATGAATTATTTTTTATCTCGAGAAAGATTAGACGTATGTGGAAGAAGAAAGCAAGAGGAAACAAAGAGTTTTCTTTCAATAAGAATAGCAAAGATGAAGGCAAGAATGAGAAAACATCTGTCATTTGCTATGAATGCAATAAACCTAGACACTACAAATCTGAATGTCTATTACTGAAAAGAAAACCAAAGAAAAATAGAGAAAATAAGAAGAGCATGATGGAAATATGGGAAGATTTGGATTCGTCCAAATCTGATATTGATTCAAAGGCATCAGTTCAAGCAAACATTTACTTGATTGCTGAAAGAGAAAGTGACGAGGAGGTAACCTCTAATTTTAATGAATTACAAGATGCATATTCAGAATTATTAGAAGATTC
>JAOTAX010058012.1:0-10048 GCA_025629825.1 Erythroxylum guanchezii | reverse complement strand
GCATCTAACTACTAATTTATTCATTAAAAGCATAAACAAAGCTTAAAACAACAACTTACCTACTTTAAAGCTTCAATTCTCCAACTACTTTACTTCCTCTACTTAATCCTCATGCATGGTTCTCATGGAAAGAAGGTAGAGGGCTTAAGCTTACAAGTATGAGGGAAGCATTAAAGTAGGAGAAGAAGGAGTGAACCAAAGCTAATGAAGAAATCAATAAAGAAGAAGGAGGTGGGAGAGTTTTCGAATGTTTTGGTTTCAAAAGCAATAAACTCATCTTTTCATCCCTTTTTATGTGAAGTTGCCGAATAGAGAATGAGAGGAATAAGACAAAAGCATTTAAAATGTGTAGGACAAGTGTCTTATTGAAGAGAAAGACAAAATAAGCAAGAGACAAAAACATGTAATAGGATTTATTAAGAAACCCTAATGAAATTTGACCCATTCAATTCCAATGGCCCTAATTCCAAATCCAAAATCATATACCCAATATTGTAGGGCCATTGGACAACAATTTTCGATACCGAAAATCAACCGGTTCGCCATTTGGCGATTTTTTCGGTCCGGGAATTTTCTCCGGAAAAGTCCAGAAAAATTCCTAAAATTTCCTTAAAATATAAAACACACAAAAACTCACTCCAATAAATTTTTCAAACACAATTTCCACATTATTCACAATAAAATTCCGTTTAGGCCCAAATACCGGGAATGTCATGTATGCATGTACAGATATTTTTCATGTGCAAAATTCTACTGTTCACAAATACCAGTATGCATAACAATGCCTAATCAGTCCTACTCACTCTCACCCCTGACCAAATTACTATTTTACTCTTCCCGTCGGGGGTGGGATGTTACAGAGAGAGTCATTGGAAAGCAGTAAAAAGAATATTGAGGTATCTAAAGAGAACTGTAGACTATGCATTATGTTATCAAGGAAATGATCTATGTTTACAAGGGTATACGGATGCAAACTGGGGAGGAGATTTAGATGAAAGAAAATCTACCTAAAGATATGTATTCTAACTAAACCATGGACCAATATTATGGAAAAGTAAGAAACAATCTTGCGTTGCATTATTCACAATGGAAGCTGAATTTATAGCATTCTCAATTGCAGTACAAAAGACTGTGTGGCTTCATTGATTCTTAGTGCATTTGGGAGTCATTAAAGTTAAATTAATCTAGTGACTATCAACTGTGATAGTCAAGTTGTAATCGTTTATACTAAATACCCCAAATTTCATTGTAAGACAAAGCATATAGATACCGAGTATAATTATGTGAAAGATATAGTTGCACGAGGAGAAGTGAACATGAAATATATATCTACACGAGTTATGATAGCAGAACCAATGACAAAGCCAATTTTTAGAGATGTATACATTGGGCATGTAAAGTCACTAGGACTACATAGATGTTGAAATATATTGATAAACATTTCTCTATGTATGTTCACTTATTATAATGTCATATTTTGGATATAATGTATGAAGAAGATTATACATTGTGTATCATTTGATTCATGAATATAGGTATTTTTGCATAAATATATTTTGGGCTGAATTACAAATTTATGAGACAGATTGTAAATTGGCTTTCTCACACGGGAAATCATCTCTGGTGTTTATGCTTGTTAGAGACGAGGCATGTTTAAAGTTTATTATCTAGGTGATAATTGAGAGCTAGAAACTTAAATTATAAATGCCGCAATGAAATTGGTTCAACGTGATTTGTTAATCATTATATCTGTCTTACGTTGCTAGATGTGAATTCTGAACAGGTTTTGGGGAGATAAGTACACTCAAGTTAAACATTGAGTATGTTTGAACTATCATCTATACGGTATTTCTTGAAAGCAAAATGTTCAAGTTAAACGAAGTGGATAAATACCGTAGCACATGACTCGTATCATGTGTGCACAACTAACCAAAAAAAGGGATTAATGTAAGTTGCCAGATCTCATCTTACATTGTGTGAGACCCTTGAGATTACGAAGAACCTCATCATATACCCTTATGACTCTTGTTTCATTCTTGAGAATTGAATTTAAGGTTTGCTACATTAGGTTATTGCCAAAAGATCATGCAAGATGCGATCCTATGGCATAATTCTAGAAAAGCAAATTAAATTTAATTCAAAATAGAATTGAGAATAGAGGAATGTCATTTATTTTAGATCATTGACTTGCATGAAAAGTATTTATAGATGACCATCGTCTCTTTAGTAGAGAATTTGAATACAGTCATTACTCAAGAAACTAAATGAGATCAAAGAAAAATGAAAATGCGAAATATGACCTAAGGTATAGCATACAATGTCTACTCCAGGATACTTAAGTCCTAGGATCAATTTGTTAATCGAGATGTCATATACTCCTAATAGATATATAGTAATATGCTCTCATCGTATGTTGGTCACATCAGTTATTGAACTAGTATGAGCACTACAGAGTCTGTTTTTTAATGAGATTAAACCCATCATGAGTGAATGGCAGATAATGACTCATATACACCTATGAAGGGTATTAGGATCAATGTTCTTTTTGAAATAACTACCAAAGGTAGTTATATGAAGACCATATATGAATGAAACGTTAAGAAGAAGACACCTCTGCATGTATTGCTTGTTTCTTATTCTTTCATCAAGTTTACACACACACAAAAATTTCTACATTAAAATTGGTAACAAAAGTTCCTTAACCTGTAGAACTACTACAAGAATCCAAGTACGTGATTCTTTATTTTATATGCATATGAAATGATCCTGTTTAACACGATCTCTGTGATTGTATTTTATCTTAATTATTTCTAAGAGAGTCTGTAATGTTTATGGTTGAAGTGAAAAATCTCAAAATTTTTATCAGCCTGTGATGGGATTTGATTATGAGGTTAAGCTGAAAGAACACACCTGACTTGTAAATTGAAATTATATTTTTTGCAATGATAACCAAAGCCCCTCAGAAGTCTCTGCATTCATAGCAAATAACGAACATGTGTACCCGGAATCTGAAATCCAGAGTGCTGTGATACAAGAGGATTGGGATGATTGGGAAAAAGAGCAAGAGTATAACATGAGTGATAAGGATGGTTTGATAGCTCACGAAGCAGCTAAGCATAGGATTTGTGTAGCCAGAAACCTTCACAAATCTCATTCTTATAAAAATAGGCCGAAGTTGACAGCTTCACAATAATCGTTGCATTTCAAAAATTTAGTGCTCTTGTCGTCCTCATATCGGCAACGCTAACTACATCGCAAAATCTTCCTCCTTTGAGAAGCAATCAAAAAATGTACACATCAATAAATTTTTTAAAAATAAAAACTATAAATCTCAAAAATCTTCATAAAAAATTCAAACATTTTGTAAAGGTGTAGAATACAGTCAAATGACGTGCGTATGTTTAAGTTTAAATCGAAGTTAAAGTCACTAAATATTAATACAACTTCGTGAAACAAATGGGAGGGGGGTCATGGACGGTCAAAAATATGGAAAGTTGTAATTTGGCCAAGTCTTCAGAACGGTGAAATGCATATCACATACTCAAATATTTAATCGTCCTTATAGATCCAAATCATGAAGCTTTTTGGAAGGTGGTATGCATATATAGCAACTTATTTTTTATCATAGGATTTCTATGTTCCATTTAAGCACAAATAAGTCATGAAATCTTATGTACTATGCTTCAGGTTTCCTGTATTTGTCACTCAAATGATAGTCCATAGTACTTTAAAGGGTATCTACTTACTCACTGGTAAGTGATCGAAGGACTAAAATTCAATCGGACGTTTGCATTGCAGAGAAATTGTCGTGAATACAACAATCATCGGCTATTTGTTTGTTATTGACAAATATTCTATATCTCAAGAAGCAGTGGTCTCAAGCACTTAAGGTTTGTCATCCTTTTGTTTTTTATTTACATTTCTATGTGTTTTGGCAGTCAAGTTTCAGTATTTTTCTTGACAAAATATTTGAGATGTTAAAGTAGCAACCTTTCTATCATTCGAAAGAAGGAACCAACGTGAACCTTCTTGTTCTGTTGAAAGATGCAGCTAGTGCCAGGGTTGTTAAACCCGGACCGGATTGGTCGGTCCGACCGGTGACCGGTCGGTGGTCCGGTCCAGTTTACCCTTCAAAATCGGTTGCAAATTGACCCAGTTTGAACCGGTCAAAACCGGTCAATTGACCGGTCAGACAATTTTTTTTAATTTTTTTAAAATATTTTATATATTATATATAATTATTGCATAATTATTACGTCACATCGGTTCGACCGGTTACACCGGTTCAACCGGTCAAACCGATAACCAGTAAGGCCACCGGTTCGATGACCGGTCCGAGTTTCAGACCGGTTGAACCGGTCAAACCGATAATCAGTAAGGCCACCAGTTCGATGACCGGTCCGAATTTCAGAATATTGGCTAGCGCCATAATAGTTACAGTCAACTGTTCGATGAAATGTTTGAAGCAGGATTGGAACCCCCAGCTCAACTTTACATTAATGCATTACTTGCAGCATATTGTTATAACAATTTGATTGACACGCTCTCATTTTAGGTTAACATATTTTTGTTCCTTTGATTATTGGGGACCGATTTAAGGGTTTTATTTTAATTATTTTTTATTTTTAGTAAATTTACTTATGTATAATTTTTTCATGTAAATATTATTTATTAATAAGTCCGTTAATTAAAGGGTAACAATAAATTAATTTTGTAAGAAAGTATTAATATTTTATTATTACTTTTAATAGTTTTGATTAATATTAGAAAATAAAATAAATTTATTATTAAATATAATTTACTCTTTGATTTATTTGTTATTTGAGATGTGACTTTTATGCTTTTATAATTCATTTTTATTCACATATTTGTTTTATGTTGTAGGGTAAAAGTACTTTTAATTTTTTATTAAAACCCCAAACTAGAATAGTCTCCATAGCTTAAAAAGTGCATATATAAGGTGCAAGGGGGTTGAATTCTTCGAGTACACTTCAAGTCGTTTGATTTATTAATTATCCTGTTTCTTGCAAGTAAATATCACGGAAAAATATTAATTCTTTTGTTGGATTATTTTAGATATTAAAATTCTATTATTATTTTATTTATTTTCATATTTTGTAATTAGCACATAGAAGACATGGGAAATTTAATAATATAGGAACCTTAATAACGTAAGCAATATGAGTTAAAGCTTTTATAAATCCTAAGACCTACATTTCCAAAGGTTATTATTAAGATATATGTTATAATATCTTATTGTTTAATTTTGGGCATTATTTGAAATTGGACATTGTTGGATCTATTTGGAAGTTTACCTTGGTTGGGACAATTGAAGATAAAATTACATGAAAGATAAAATCCTAGTGAAGATAGGATTTATTATTTTAGATAAAATCACCATATCTAAATAAAGATAGTGTGCAAATTTTTGGTGATTTTTGTAGCTATCTTTCGAAGTATATTTTAGTGATAATAGTTATCTAAGGTAGCTGAATTTGTGGAGATCGTGATTGACTATTTTGTAGTTGTGTTTGTGTGACTTTCTGGACTGAATTGGTGGGGTTATCAATAGTGAAAAACATAAGATTTTTGTTGTGTTTTATTTGCCTATGGTGTGAGTTATTAGGGCTATTTTTTTGCGGCTTTTTGTGTGGAGAAACAATAGGAATATGGTGACTTCACAATTAGGATTTTTGTGCAATCTTGGATGATTTTTTTGTAGCTAATTTCATGAGGATATTATCCTAATTTGTTGCTGCGTTTGCTGTCCAAACTTGCGAACGTTGTTGGGTGGTTTTGTTGTTGATGGTTTTTTATTTTGCAGTTGATGTTTGTGAGTTGGGTGGAGAAAATCTCCAACAGTTTTCGTGTGTTTTGTAGCTCCATTGGTTTAACGTTTCAGTATTTTTCGGACCTGATTTTGTGTGGTTTTTTCAAATTGGGGAGCTGTGTTTTCTGTCCATTGTAGGGGAATTTTTGGGATGTCAATGATAGTGGTTTTTGTGTGAAATACTTCCAACAACCATGGTGTTTTTTTAGCTTCATAGTTTGTAACGTTTTTAGTGGAAAGGTATCTGTTTCGTTGGTGAATTTTCAGTTGCTGTGCATGAGATGTTTCAGTGACTATATCGAAGGTTAACAGCAGATCTCTCGGTGGACAACTTCTCGTTCTTTCGTTGATGAAGCGGCGTACTTAGAGGAGTTACTTTTTATCTCAAGTGTTATCTTTGTTTGTCCTTTATTGTTTTATCACTTGAGTTGTTTAATTCTTGTCTTTATAGTTAAACGTTGTTGAGAAAAATCATCTGTTGAGGTTAACACAAGTTCGTCGTATTAATGGGAGCGATTAATTTTCACGGGTTATAAGGATGAGGGATAGTGTCAATGGTTGGGTGAGTCGGCTCTATAATGCCTTGAGTAAAACTATTGTTGTTCTTTGGTGAAAGTGATTAAGTTGGGTGAGGGCCCGCAGAAGTAGGCAAGATGTGTTGAATTGTGTTACCAAATCTCGGATGTTGATTTGTTTATTTTATGTTTAATTTTTTTATTTGTCAAAAAGCTTATAGTTGCTGTAGTTGATTCATAATTTGTGCGAAACTACATCCTTTCAGATTTTTCAATTGGTATCAAAGCAAGTCACTGAATCAAAACTTGGTACGTTAAGTTGGTGTAGATCCGTGTTCTGCAATGATGGCTATAAGAGAAGGGGCATCAATCATCAGGCCACTGTTATTAGATGGTTCAAGTAATCCTATATAGAAATCACGAATGAGAGTATTTATTCAGGCACAAGGAACAAAAGCATGAAACTCAGTTTTAAATGGCTGGACACATCCAGTGACAACTAATGAAAAGGGATAAGTAGTGCTTAAAGATGCATCTGAGTGGACAAGAGCTAAAAAAGAGAGAGTGCTTGGAAATTCTCAAGCCCTGCACACATCTTTAGTTCAATTGATGAAGGTTGCTTTGCTATGATATCAACCTATGAATTGGCAAAAGAAGCGTGGGACACTTTGCAAACTATACATGAGGGATCGAAAGCTGTGATAGCTTCAAAACTTCAGATGTTGGCTGTGAGATATGAAAAGCTGAGGATGGACGAAAGTAAAACTATTGGAGACTTCCATAAGAGACTGCTTGATATAGCAAACCAACCACATCAACTTTGGAAGAAGTATTCAAATCTGAAACTTGTTAAGAAGACATGAGATCATTGTCTCTGGTGATAAAGTAAATACATGCAAGAGGGGGGTGAAATGTCTGTAAAAAAAATATGCAAGGTACTTTAAAAATGATAATATCCTTCTAAAAAAATAAATCTATAAATATAAATGTCCTATCAACTTTTGAACAGACCCTATTAACGTTGAAAACAAAAAGATCATGTTAATTAAAAGGAGCTTGCTAGCACTCAAAATGAAAGAAGCCTATTAATTGATAGGAGCCTGTTAGCGCTCAAAAAGAAAGGAACCTATTAATCGATAGGAGCCTGTTAATGCTCAAAACAAAAGGAGCCAACTAATCGATAGGATCCTGTTAATTGTTTCAAAAAGAAGGAACCTCTTGCGATATAAAACAGAATGAGCCTATTGTAAAATCTAAGGAGCCTCTTATAAGTTAAAAAATACAAACCCTAAAATGCGAAAATTTAAAAGTTAAGAGAGCGAGTGACACAGTTGATTTATATTGGTTCAGCTTACAACTCAAGTCTATGTCCAATCCTCAAGTATCTAACTTAAATATTTCACTATAAAAATTAAATAGTAAATTTGACGAGCCTCACTGAGCTCACAAGTACATATTTTTCAAGGTTCTTCAACCTTCCACACTCGTAGTATTTAACAAACCTCTACAAGCTCTCAGCAATATATATATATGATTTAACAATCTCTTTCAGTAGAGTGATTTCACTTTCTAATGCACAAAGAGTTCGATATAACTTTCGAGAATATTGATGCTGCTAAGGTATTTGCAAGTCTCGTATCTTCGTAAATGCAATGGCTCTTTCTTAAGTAGACATTTTTTTCAACTAGCCGTTGCTTAATCTACAATATCATTTCTGCTAAAATAGTCGATATTCAGACATTAAAAAGAGCATTCTATCAAGGCTTCTGTAGCTAATTATTCGACTTAGTAAGATCCTTTCCAGATGTCATGGAACCATTTCTAATTAGGTAAGTTCATAAAGAAGGTTCCTGCAAAAAAGGAAGCAATTATCCTATGATTTTATTTCCTTTTAATGATTATTTGTTGCCTATATAAGGAAATAAATCCAATTTAAATTTTGAAATATTATAAAGTTATCATCAAAATCGTTAAACATAACCCTTGAGTTAACATTTGAGATTCAAACCAAAAATTACAACTACCGAAGAAGCCCATGATATCACTGAATTGTAACTGGATAAGGTAATTAGGATTCTTACCAACTTTGAGATGAATTTGTTAAGAGATAAACGAGAGAAGAACAAAGGATTGGCATTGCAAGTTGAGGTTGCAAAGGTCATGAATGACTTAAGAGATGAATCCGATGAGAATGAGAATATGGAGTTATTAACAAGTAATTTTAGCAAATGCTTAAAGAAAGTGAAAAAGGATAGATATGATTTTTAGGCAAAACGGTGGGAGCTCATCAAATAGTAATTTCAAACAACAAGCTACAACTCAAAAAGGTGAACGAAAAGTAACGAAAATTCAATGTTATGAATGTCAAGACTTTGGACATGTACAAGCGGAATGTGCTAACACTTTGAAGGAGAGAAAAGAGAAGTCTTACATGAGTACTTGGAGTGAGAATGAATTTGGAAGTGAGTATGGTAATAAAGAGGAATTTGTGAACAATAATGTTACGTTAGTTGCTTTATACAATAGAAGTCCAGTTGCTTGCTTAATAACAACCAAGAAGGAAAAAACTAACGATGAAATCGTGGATAAATCAATCCAAAATTTCAGAAAGAAAAATGTAGATGAATTAATCCAAAGTTTAATTTCATATTATGATAGTGATGATGGTGGTTCAAAGGACAAAAGTGAGGATATTTACAAAGCCTATGAGTTAATGTAAGCAAAATGGGTGAAGAAGAATGAAAAATTAAAAAAGGAAAACTCTACCATGAAGATCATTCGAGATTTACAAAAGAAGTTGTTATCTACAATAGATGAGCTTGATGAAACAAAGTTGAAGTTGGTAAAATTGGTAAGACTAAAGGAGAAATTCAAGGCATTAGCTATAAAGGTGTATGTTCTAAGTCGAATGATGAGAAAAATGGTGCAATCAGATCTGTCCATAGAGAAATTTCCATGAAGAAAATAAAATTTGTACGTACTTGTCACTTTTGTAGGGTTAATGGATACATTAGTCCAAATTGTTACAAGTTGTTACAAATGATATTTTAAAGGGCTCAAAACTGAAAATCTAGACACTCTTCAATGAACTTTCAACAGTAGCCAATGTTACCAAAGCAAACTTGGGTTAGAAAAAATTAGTCTCACACATCATAATAGACACGCAAGGTAGTTAATACTAGAAACTGTCTAGAACCACATTTAGTTGTTACTGGAAAAGAAATCAACCAGACATCTGATGACAGAGATGATGTGATGAGGAATAAGGCCAGGTTTGAATTTCTTCGAGGGGCACAGGGATTATGTGCTTTACATTTTTGAAGTATATTTTGATGTTGTTTAAAAAAACAGAGAGCTCGAAGGAGTTAATATATAAACTTTTTGACTTTTTTATTTATGTTTATTCTAAGGTTCTGTTGGACCCCAAACTTTTCTTGGTTAGACTATTAAATCAGAAATTGTTGGCGATTATTCATGTGTAAAGAAATGAAATTTTCTTGAATTTGAAATGAAATAGAAAAGATGGTTTAGGTACAAGATGGGTTATATATGAAATGATGGAAGTTAAAAGCTGAAAAATGTATATGTTCATTGAGTATGCTTCGGTATTTTACCCATAACTTTTTCTCTAGTTATCCAAATGAGATGATTCTTGATTTGGATTAAACTAGAGAGATAAGGCTACAAATTGTCTGATGAAATC
>JAOTAX010057963.1:0-10049 GCA_025629825.1 Erythroxylum guanchezii | reverse complement strand
AGACATGGTTAGGCAAGTGACACTTGTCACTTGCCACATGTCTCATTTTTAAGCATTCATTTGGTTCTTTCCAAATACTATTTACTTTCTACTCCAATTCTCTCCCAAATTTTCAATGGCTCTAATTAATAAATCCTAAAATCATTTATCTAAATTTCCATTACCATTAGACAGTAATTTCTATTACCGGTAAACACTTATTCTGCCATTTTGCATTTTTCCTAGTCCAGAAATTACCCCAAAATTTTAAAAAAAAATTCTAAAATTCTCCAAAAATTTAAAAACCGCAATGACCCTCTCCAACTCAATTTTTCATGCAAACAAATAATATTTTTAATAACAATTACATTTATTACAAATATATCGGAAAATGTCATGAATGCATGTACAGTCATTTTAATGTGCAAAAATGTATTATTCACATGTATGTGGATATGAGATTTTGCATGAACATGTAAGGGTGTTTCCAAGCACTCGAAAACCATTCCAAATGACTAATTTACCCTTCCCATCGGTGATGGGATGCTGCAACAGTGGTGACACCCGCTAGAGGTAGCGATGTGGTGCGCCACTCGCTATTGATTGGTCATTAGTTTGTCTTTCACCATCAGTCATAGAAAGGCCTTGATCCGTTGGGGGCCTGCCCATTTCCAAATTAAATCCCAGAGATGGTTTTGGTCGGTGGGAATCCTACCCTCGAGAAGATTGTAGGCTGACGCCACTGTGAATCGTCCATGATTAGTTTGTCCCCACTAGAGTATATCCTCTTCTGAGTTATCCTTAGGGGTGGGGAGCACATCAATGTCCAGACACACTGAGGAGGGTAGGTATTGTTGGAGAAGGTTCCACTTCCAAGTGCGATTCGCATTTTGAAAGGCGGCAATAGAAGCATAGAGATCTCGTTCCGGGATGGGGGAGGTGGCCACATGAAAGAGAGGCCCCCAGTCTTTGACCCAGTTGTCTAGCCAGAACAGGATACGCTTGCCATTTCTTTGTTGCCACTGGAGACCTTGGCGGACGACTTGCCGTGTGGTAGAGATGCCTCTCCAAATGCTCGACGCTCTGACCCTATTAATAGTAGGGGATGTAGTATAGGTCTAGGCGGTATTTAGCTTTCAAAATTTGAACCCAGAGAGCATGGGGCTGTGTTAATAACGCCCAACCCAATTTGGCCAGTAAAGCGTCGTTGGAAGAGTGGATTCGTTTAATGCCCAGGCCCCCCTCTTTCTTGGGATGACAAACTGTGTCCCAGCTTGTAATGTGCATCTTCCGATGCTCATCCGTGGAGCCCCAAAGAAAATCCCGCATAAGTCACTCCAACCCATCACAAAGCTAATGTGGAAGTCTAACCGTTTGCATGGTGTAATTGGGCAAAGCGGCCAACATTGACTGAGTTAGGGTCACCTGGCCTGTTAGGGACAGTACCTGTGCCCGCCATCTCTTGAGCTTTTGTCACGCATTATCGAGAATATGTTGGTAACTACGGCGTGACACCCGCTTATGTAACAGCGAAACGCCAAGGTATTTCTCTAAGTTAGTCGTGCGAGAAATATGGAGGCTTTGACTGAGTCGGCGCGCGATGGCTGGGGAGACGTTCTTCGAGAAGAATACCCAAGTTTTGTCAATATTCACTTTTTGACGTGAAGCTTTACAAAACTCATCTAAAGTTCGAGTGATAATGTGAGTTTGAGCCTCCGTAGCTTCTGCAAACAGAACTAGGTCGTCAGCAAAGAACAGGTAAGATATTGGAGGCCCCGTAGGGCTCAGTTTTATGGGGCTCCAGATACCTTGATCCAACTGTCGCAAAATAAGCTGGCTTAGTCGTTCCATGCAGAGTACAAACAGGTAGCGCGAGAGCGGGTCACCTTGACGGAGACCTCATGAAGGGCTAAAGGGATCCGTATTTGTGCCCTGCCAAGCAACTTGTGGGGTCACGGTGGACACACACTTCATAATGACCAAATTAAGTTTTCTGGGAGCCCGATGTTCAGTAGCATTTGGTGAATGAAATCCCATCTAAGTCGGTCATAAGCTTTTTTGAGATCCATCTTGATAGCCATACTGATAGCTTTTCCCCGTTTCTTACGTATGGAATGGATGACTTCCTGTGCGATAATAATATTATCCGTGGTTTGTCTACCCGGGATAAAGCTATTTTGAGGAGCTTGCACGAGCCAGTTCATGTGGTTTTTCAGGCGATTGACTATAACCTTGGAAATGATCTTGTAGAGAACATTGCAGAGACTGATCGGACGGAATTGCAAGATAAGCCTTGGGGAAGGAACTTTGGGTATCAGGACAAGGGTGGTGTGATTTAAATCCTGTTCCCAACGTTCCTTCCTGAAGACTGCCTTAATGTACTCTGTCAATATGGGCCCTACTTGGCCCCATTACTTTCGGAAGAACAAAGCATTGAAACCATCCGCTCCCGGAGCTTTAGTTGGGTTTATGCCGAACACTACTGATTTAATTTCACTATCTTGGAGTGGGTGGTTTAAAGCTTGTATGCGGTCATCAGTAAGCAGGGGGAAAAGCTCCCGAGATGGGGTAACTGTGAGACAGTCCATCGTCCTGTGTGTACAGATTGATGAAGAAATCCCGGGCTAACGTGCTCAGTTGTACCGGGTCAGAGATCTGGGTTCCCTAAGGATCTTAGAGGCACTCAATCTTCAGTTTTTTCAGCTTGGAGATCGTGAGCGTGTAGTAGTATTTCGTGTTCCGATCACCCTTCAAGATCCATTGGCATCTGGCTTTCTGATGCCAAAAAATTTCCTCTTCATATAAGACCTGCATTAGTTCTCTACTTAAACTCTCTTTTGAGGGCTAGCAGCGAGTTCGAATGATCACTGATCATGGCCTTTTGAATGCCCTAGAGCCTCGCTAGGAGACGTTTTTTCTTATAGAAAATATTCCCAAAAGTGGCACGATTCCAGCAGGAGAGTTGGAGGGAGAAAAGGCTTAACGCTTTACTCATCGTCTCCTTAAGCGTAGCAACCACTTCATCAAAATCGGGATGAGTAAGCCAAGCATTTTAGAATTTAAAAGTAGGAGATCTCGTTAACCTAGGAGGCGGGGATTGAAATTGGACAAGCATGGGCCTATGATCTGACCCAAGAAAAGGTAAATGAAGATTCTCAGTGTGAGGGAAGGCTTGGAGTCAGGCTGTCGAGCCAAAGATTCTATCCAGCCTCGCTTGGACCGTTCCTCGGCGCCAAGTAAACTTTGATCTTGTAAATCCAAGAAATCCAAGATCATAGAAGAGAGATCTTAATTGTTAATTAATTATCCATAGGATTGCTTCAAATTTAGCTGAATAGTTAGGAGTAGTTTTGTGAATCGAGAGTTTACAATTCTATTATTATCAATTTCAATTGGGATTACTTGATTGGATCTCAAGAAAGGGTAATCAAAACCTTAGGATATCTAAAATCAACCATAAATTGAATCAACAAGATAAAAGGAGATTAAAAAAAAGTATAGAATAATTCCTAAGTTTTCAACCTTGATTAACCTTATTTTTATTAGCAACTTAATTATTTAATTGTTTGTTTTATTAGTTATTTCAATTTCAATCATTTATTTTAATTCAAATAAATCTGTTAGTACTTTAGACAAAATTTTATTCAAGTTTTTAGGTGTCTAATTAGTCCTTGTGGAACGATACCTTTTGTACTACAAGTTATGATCTATATACTTGCAACATTGAAAGTTTTTATATAAAACTTATCAGTAATTGTGTTCAACCAAGGATGTTTCTTCTTCCTAATTCAATGTTCAAAACTCCTCGATTTTTAGCCAAAATCACTCCTAAAGCAATTTCTCTATAAAATTATCTGAAACATCAAATGAAACTAATTGTAATACCAAATTAAGTTAATTTATATGGAAAATGTAACAAAATTATAAATAAAACATATATATGTTATGCATAGATCAAATTCCCCTAGGTTTACATTTTTTTTCTTATCTTTAAGCAATGAAATAAATTTTTTTTTTCTAGGACCAACTATTGCCCAATGGAGAAGGATGCATTGTGACAATTTAAAAGAAATATAGATCCATAAAACTGCATAATGCCATCTATTTTAGTTATGCCTAACAATTCAAATTATCAACAACTAAATAGGTTGGGGAGGCATATCACTTAGTTAGAAAAGAACTTGATGGTCTTCTTTGCTTTCATATAGTTCACTCCATCCTCATCGTCGAGCATGTAAGAGGTGTATTGACTATGCTCAACTTTTTTAAAGGAAGTCTTACTTACTCTCATATTTTTATTTTTATTAATCTATTGAGTATTAGTTTTGATATATTAAGGAAAAATTAAACTATTGAGCATAAATGGTTAAGTTCTCACTTAGTACATATTGAATAATTATTTTTGATGATTGATTTAGAAGAAAATTAAAATAGAGTATAAAACATATTAACCAATATTGTGAACTTTGAGTCTATAAGCATTCATTATTTTGTGATTTATTTTCTATTGTCACATAGTTTGATTTTTCTAGAACTTGCGTTGTTATACATATTGATACCATATTATTCGACTAGAAGCACTACAATGATAAAGGCATTAGGTAAACCATTTTGAATTCTTAAAAAGCCACCTAGATTATATCTCCCCTAGTTAATCAATTTAAGTCTTAGCCTTCTTTTCCATTTTTGCATATGAACCACAATACAAGCCACATTTACCATTTTTTATTGGTTTATCCCAGGATCTTGATCCCTTCCTTAAAGGGTCATATGAGCCTATTTGCATGAGATTGAAAATATCATTATGGAAATAGTAGTAAAGTGATTCACGTTGCATGTTCGTGTTTCCTCTATACATATATGTGTGTGTGTATATATTTATAAAATGAAGATAAAAGATAAAGAGAACAAAATAAAAATAAAGTGGAGGAGATGAGAAAAAATCTTGTATGATTATAGATAAGTGACTTGAAATAAGAGAATTGTGGAGCATTTTTAAGTTTAGAAACATGTAGATGGGTTTGTGTATTTACTTCGATTTGATAAACCTAAAATTTTCCTTTTTTCCAATACTGCCTAAGCCCTATTATAACCCTTTCAAAGACCTTTGGATTTTTATATTTAGTGTATTATTCAATGGTGGTGATATGATGTATAAGCAAGCCTATGATAAGATTTTTCTACATGAAAGATCATATATACATTAAAATTTTGAGTTTATAAAGTGAAATCGATGAGGGGGTATTCATTCCTTCTACATTTGATTTCAAAAAAAATTAGGATGATTGTTTATTTGTGTAGTTTATGAGAACTTATATTATTAATAACCTGTTTCCTATTGTGTTTTGGTTTGGAATAGTGAGATGGTGATTTGGATTATGAAGGAATAAGTTAAGAAGCGAAAGAGAAGGATATGGAGAGAGGTTGATGACTTTAAACTATTGTATGCTTGAGGAAAAGCACTGTCTTAGTGTGGGAGATTATGATACAATATACGAAGTATATATATCTCATATTAGTTTAGTGTTTTGACTAATAAAACGCTTATAATTAAGCATTATAATTATATATTTTATGTTTTTTTAGAGTAGATCGGAGATTTGAATTAAAATGAACTTAAAAGTGGAAATTTAGTAAAAAAGGAAAAATAACGTAAATTTTGGAAAAGAATGAAAGCCTATGAAAGAAAAGTTCTAAAAGAGGTATGATCTTAAGGCATATCCATGCCTTAGTCAATATGACCACTCTAGAAAATAAATGTGATTAAATAGATTAGGCTCTCTTTAAGTCAACAAGTCCTAATTATTTATGCCCCTATTTTGCTTTATTTATGAGTTTTGATTAGTTAGAACTTGTTTTGGCAGGATAATCTTATTAGAAGTGGGATCCTTTAGATTTAATCTTGATCTTATCTTTTATTCCTTATTTTTAGTAAGATCAAATAGGATTTTGGGATTATATAGAGGAAAGAGTTACAGGAGCTGCAGTCCCATCTCCTTCTGATCTTGGTTAATTTTAGATTTCTACACTCTTAGATATTTTGTTATCTTTCTTTTATTTTATTTTGAGAAGTATGTGCAACTAAACTCTCTTTCTAGTTAAAAAGTTAATTGAAGTTTGATTCTTCAAGAATTTTGTGATCTAATTATTCTTTTTTACTCTTTTACTCTTTATTATTTTTATTGTTTTTTGAGATCATTAACATTATTCTTTCATTTGATTGATAAAAGGCCCTTTTTTCTATTATTAAGCTAATATGTTGCTAATTGGAATGATTAAATCAGTAATTGTTTGATTGTTCTAATGCTTAGTGGTTAAATAATAAGGTTCAATATAGGATATTCACTTATGATATATGGATATATAATCTAGTCTAAAAAAATTGAACCTATGTATTTTTTGACTAGAATTGGTGGTTTCTTTATTTTTTTAACAATGTCAATGGATTAAATCTTAAGAGCTTGTTTAGAGTTATTCATTAATAAGAGAATTAATCAAAGAGCTTGATTTGGTTAACGAGGAAGTAAGAACATATAGGTTGTTAGAGCTTGTTAACAACCATAACTAGTTCACTAAAGAATAGAAGGATTCATCCTTGCATCAATGATTAATTTAAACAATCAAAACTGAAATTATCTCTTTACCTAGGTGTTGTTTGTTATTTTATTATATTAAATTGTATTCTTAACTTGTTTTTCTAATTTTTCTTTTAATTTATTTCAATTTCGTTCTTAAAAGCCCATTCCTTTATTTTATTTTATTAACTTGTAAAAGGAGATAAGCTTTACCAGTTCTTGTGGATTCAACCCTACTCATCATTATATACAACTCATTTGAGATTATAATATAATTATATTTATTAGATTCAACACCCATCAAGTTGACTTTAGTTTATGAAGCATTCTAAACATCTTACCAATATTAGAAGTAGCTTTCTTACTTACCATCCCCGTGATTTTAGGGAGGAAAACATAAGATGGACCTTACATAAGTTCAAGAGCTCCATTTTAATCATATTATGGGGGGACATGTGGGTCGCGATCTTGACCTACGCACGCTCTATTACGATGTCGCGATTGCGACTTTCGCTCAAATCCGCAGAGTCGAGATTGCAACTTGTCGCGATCGCGACATTCCCCTTCCTGCTTTTCTTCTTCTGACCTATATTGGTAAAAAGGGCATAAATTTCACTAAAAATATCAGATTAAGGTCATTCAAAGACCGTTTCGAAGAGGACTTCTAAACTAATAACTTTAATGAAGACTCCAAAAGGATACTTTGCCTCTAAATGGGTTAAAATTTCAAATCAATGCAGCTGTCTTGAATGTCCATCCTATGTAGCATCAAAAATTTCTAATGATCATATCTCTCAACTTCGATATCCAAAAATTTCACACTTTATATCAATGGAAAGCTAGAAAGATAAGATACAACTTTCAAGAAGACAACCTTGTCTAATTCAACCTAGATTAATACAGATTTTTCCTTGAAGTCAAAATATGAAATTTTCCCTATAGAAAACTTGGGATTTGCACTGTACAAACTTGGAATGTCATGAGAATAACCATTCAACTTCCAAATTGACTTTATTAAACTCTCAAATCTCCACTCATTTGACTCATCACATTTAACTACATCTCATCGTTCATAATTCCTATTTTTCTTGTCCATAACATCTCACTTATATATATGTATATATATTAACAATTCATGTTCAAAAATCATCATCTCAAGTTGATAACTTCTTTAAATCTACCCAATTCCAACTCAACATCATCCATACACAGTTCATATTTCAGTAACAACAAAATAGGAGTTTACAAAGCTTTAATGGAATTCCAAGCCATATTACATCATTGGTATCAAAATTCAAATTACAAAAGTTACCAAATCCAATAATTCTCGAAATGCGTCTAAAGTCTTACAAAATCTAACTTAATTTAACAAAAAACATTGCAAAAGTAGAATGATGCCTCGACTCTTGGTTACTCAATCATATTTTCTACACCTGAAGATGGGATGAAAAGGTGGTGAGCTTGAAAGCTCGTGGGTAACAAGTTTATAACTGAAAAATAAACAAAACCTTTGAAATGTTTATTTGTCAATAGAAAGTTCTAATTAAATTCATAAAACGTATCGTTCTCAAATTCATAACCAAAATTCACAAACTACAAATCATGTATGCATAAAACTTGTTAACATATCAGAAGCACATATGCACATCAGAATGGTTTGGGTAGATCCATAAACATGACAAACTACACATTTCCACATAATGGTCCTGTGTAGTTGTAAACTTGACGTACTATCGCAATCCCACATACTGGTTTTGCGTAGACGTAAACTTGAGGGAGTCCATGAAGGAGCTCCATGCCATTAGTGGGCAGGCGGGAGAAGCCTTTAACTTGGTCAACGTGCACGTGACATTCTTGAATGGATTACACTAAACTCACATAACATGTAATTCATGAATTGAAAACAGTTTGCCCAAATGGCACGTTAAAAAAGGAATCTTGTTTTTTGTGAACATGAGATATTTCGAAAACCATTTCTGAAACATGATTTCATAAGCATGTTATCTTTTTTAAAAAATCATTTTCAAAGTCTTTTCACAAATTATCAACTTAATACATATATCAACATATAGCAAATTTTCAATTCATTCAAGAAGCAATAAATGCAACATTTATTATGTAATTGAAATCATTAAACTTCCTTGATTCAGAGAAAACATTTAGTAGCTTATTTACTCTATTATAAACATGTACCTACCTTGAATTTCCTTGCTTAAAGACTTGCTCAAAATGCCTCGACTCTTTTTCCTTTTGCCTTTTTTGATTTCCTTCATCAATGACAAAACCCCATTCAATAGGAATATCAATTGAGAACCCAAAGAAACATATTCATAAAGTTGATCCTAGAAAGCTTAAACCCATACATTTCTTAAGCTTTATGAACCAAAACCCTTTAAAAAATCCAAAAGATTAAGTATAACCTTACCTTGAATCTTCACCAAATGAAGAGTTTCTTCGCTCTAATGGTAGCTCTTCTCTTCCTTTACCTTTTTCTCTTCTTGAACAACCTCAAAATCTCTCTTGAAGGCTAAGAAAAATTGAATCCTAGCTTATTTTCTCTTCTTTTCTCTTAAACACCGAAATCTCTCTTCGTCTCTTCGTTATTTTCTCTTCTTCCCTCCCAATTCACGTTTTTCCTTCTCTTAAATGGAAGACCACATTTTTATCTTCCAATTTTACCCTTAATGAGCAAGAAATGTCCATTTTGCCCTTCCTTAAAAGCTTATAGTCTTTTATAATTATATGTCTTACCAAAAGTACCCTTGAACATTCTTATAACCTTAACACTTTAATTCCGTTTACCCATGCAATAAATCCTACTAACTTTGACATAATTAAACAACTCCAAAATAATTAATCTATCAGAACCTCAAACATTATTTAAATCATGCTTAACTTTAATGAAAAATTTTCGGGGCTAACATTTCTCCCCCTCTTAAAAGAATTTCGTCCTCGAAATTCTTATCTGACTGATCCAGAGGCAGGGTATGTCTCCTCATATTAGCAATAATGTCATCTCAAATTCAAGAATCAAATCACATAGTTGAATACTTTCCATCAAACATAATGCCTCCACTCTCACTATCATATTATACATTCCATGCTTGTGTCTTCATCAGGAATAGGACTCCAGTACTTACTTTTAAATCATTACATATTCATTTCTGATTTGTTCTTTCATTATTCATTCTTAATATAAACTATCTGATCTACTTAACCTAATTCAATGAAATTTCTTCTTCGAATTTCTTGCTACTATCATCTATACTGTTCATGTAATGTTTATCAATCAATTGTTATCATCATCGCATTTTCAGCCATTCTTAATACCTCGGGAAGACCAATTTCTATTATTCTTACAAGGTCATAACATTCTAATTACCAAAACTCAATGAAGTAGTAAACATAATTACTATTACATATGCTTAGGTGTGTATCATCAAAGTCATCCCATTTTGTCCACATATTTATCTCCAACAATTCACAAATTTATAT
>JAOTAX010057952.1:0-10049 GCA_025629825.1 Erythroxylum guanchezii | reverse complement strand
CAAATTATTGTATTTTATGTTTTTGAGTATATTTGTTGTGTATAACTTTTCGATTGGAAAAAGGTTTCGCAAAAGAATTTGATCCTAGTGTAATATATGTTGTTTTTGGAATGGGCTAATCGAACTTCTAGTATGAAAAAAACAAAGTTGTCAACTTCTATAAATGAAAATGTTTCTAAATAAAAGTGGGCCCAAAGTTAAGATTATTGATTTTCGCGTGCGCTAAAAAAAAGTTTTATACTGAGTTTTTGACGAACTAAGTGATGTAGCAAGCCACCCTCGCGGGGCACGGACTCGGATATCACCATTGATGTCAGGTTCGGGTCATGCAGGAGTGGGGTGTTACATTCTTACCCAAAATTATTCTCTCATTTTCCTTCAACTTTCTTTTATTTGTGCACATCACTTTCAAGAATTTTGTGTTGGATCGCCTATGGTCCGGGTATTCACAATACGCAGCAGAATGGACCATACTACACAACAAGAAGTATAATCGAAAATTATAACACATATGAAATTACCTCTTGACGCGGATTGGTATTTGTTTCTTTTTCAGATTTGTAGACACTGCAATGCGTGAATGTCCTCTACGGGTATCCATACGAGGATGAATGATCCGAGCAGCGACTAGTGTGTGCTAGCACGTTCAAAAACCTTTTTAAATGCTACATAATTTTTCTCTCGGAAGAAGAACGAACAACTAGATCTAGGTGGCTAGGGTTTTCGTCTCTCCTCTAATGAGACATAAGTTTCTCTATTTATAAAGAAAACTTAATCCCTATTCTTATTAGGAATTATTGAAGCCCAATAAGTTTCGGCCCATATTATATCTCATATAATAAAAGCCCGACAACTTAATTCAATCTAGCCCATCCACATATATTTATTCAATGCCTAATAAATTAGGCCCAAGAGAATAAGCCCAGATCATATCACTCTCTGTGTGCGACCCTATAGGCTCATTTGATGTTGGCAATGAGCTTGATCACTCTTCAAGGCCCATAAGTCATAAGCAGCCTCTAGCAAGACATTATGACTACCCAAATCAAATAGGGATCACTAATCCAATTTAACCTGTAACCATGGTTATAAGCTCAGTCCCTTTGTAACACGATATCAAGATTACTCACAAGGCATGGTACAAGTCAACCTTTGATTAATCATAGTTTCTTGATCCCCAAGTTAACTAATTATAACAAATGACATTGATGACTCCTCATCAATTCATTTGAGCACGGCCATGCATTTCTTCACTCATACATGTCAAAAGGCCCAAATGATATCTCTCTCATTTAAGATAGTTACAAATCCCATCTACGTCATTCACATCCCTCCGAATGATTCATTTAATGTCCAACATAAAACTACTTGTTATTCGGTTAAAAATATCATATTCTAATGTCAAAACACTTAATTCCTCATGTAGGGAACAATGATGACTTCAGGTCAGAGGACTAAAGTCAAATCATATTGAGAATCACTAATGACATGAAACCATGTAGTGTTCTCTCTGTGGGTCGGTCCAATATATGTTCTCTAATATATATCTATGTTTCTAATTTGATAACTTATATCCACGATTAAAAAAACGTGATCATCAATCAGAACACATACTAGCCTTAATTCATTACTGTTCCACCAATAACGATCGACCAGGGACAGTTTATAATAGTATTATAATGCTTATGATTTTACTATCAAGTCACATACTTGATGACATAAGCCTAATACTATTCATGGAACGTAAATCACATTACATAAACGATATACATGCATATATAAAAGAATACCTCATAATATATTATTAATAAGTCATAATGTTAGTACAAAAGTCACAATTGTTCATTGGCCTAGGGCACACTACTAACATTTTGTATATTTGAAAACTTGCTTGATGGCTTCTAGAAGTGGTATATTAATTTCCACTTTTTTGAGGGTTTCTAGGATCCCGCTTTCATGTTCATCTTCTTTTAGCTTAGCCAACCTGCTAGAAAAAGGAGGTACATATGCATTAATTGATATTAATGAGGATAAATCTTTTTTTAAAACCTTTTTTGATTCTTAAGTTGGAAGTTCTTCCTTCTTTTCTCCATCATCTTACTTTTCTACCTTCATTGGTAAGGAAGATCCATATTTGAATTTCCTTACCACTTTTTAGAGTCATCACATCCACATTCTCTTTAAGATCTGATTTCTTAAGTTTTGAGGGCTTGCACTTATTTCGTATTCAAATTGTTGAGTATTAGTAGCAAGTGCCTCAATAATTTCATCTAAAGACATACCTGAATTTAAAGATTGAGGATGAGCATACGTAGGGGCTTGAGGTTGTTTTAAAATGTTAGGCTGATATCGTTTTCCCCTCCTTGATTTCCATAGCTTAAGTTTGGATGATCCCTTAATCCTGAATTATAATTATTAGAATAAGGGTCATATTTTTGTTGAGGTTGACCAAGAAAGCCGCTTATACATTTGCCTCTTGAAGGGAGTCTTATTGTAATATAGGGCATATATTTCGCACACTCTTACCAATTGCAATGTAAGGCATATATTCCACACAATTTTGCTGATTGCAATTGACCAATGGTAATTTAATGAACTAGAGCAGTTAAATCTAAAATTTTTTCCTTAAGATGTGTGTTACTTACCTCATTCACACGCTTAACAACTCCATCTATCCTTGTCCTAAATTGTTGAGAATTGTTGTCCATGATTGATGTCAATTATATGGCTTCCTCGGGTACTTTATTTACCAAAGCTCCTCTATTAACTGCATCAACCATACTATGATCCATTGGTAATATTCCTTCATAAAAGTACTGAATCAAAAGTTGACTAGGTATTTGATGATGTGGGCAGCTAATATATAACTACTTAAAAATTTCCCAATATTTATATAATGTTTCTCCAATAATTTGTCTTATCCTACTTATCTCCTTTCTAATATTTGCTACTCATGATGCAGGAAAGAACTTCTCAAGAAACATTCTTTTCATCTCATGTCATGTTGTCATTGAGCTAAGGAGAAGAAAATATTGCCAATCCTTTGCCTTATCTTTCAATAAGGATGGAAATGCTCTAATCTTAATTTGTTCTGCAATCCCTTGTGGCTTCATTCCAGAGAAGATAACATGAAATTCCTTCCTATATTTATGTGGATCTTCACTTGTAAGATTATAAAAAATAAGGACTAAGTTAATCAAAACAAATTTCAATTCAAAATCTTCCTCAGTATTTGGAATTTGTATGCATAAGGGTTATTGATTCAAGTTTGGTGCTGCTAACTCTCTCAACATTCTAATGTTAGGATTTGCCATCTTATCGTCAACTTCTCTAGAATTAAAGTTTTTACCACATGTTAGATTTATCTCAAGTTTCACTTCTGGACGTGAATGACTACTTCCTTTCCTAGTCTGTTTTCTTAAACGTTGTCTTCTCAATTTCTAAGTTACATTGTAATTGACCTACCTAAGAAGAATAAGTCATAAGAGATAAGAGGTTAGCAGTAACTGTAAAATAACATAACAAAACTAAGAAACTAAAATAGATCCTTGGCAACAGTGCCAAATTTTAATTGGGTTATCAAAGCCCTTAAAATAATTCTAATTTTCTAACTTTTTATAGTAGTCGTGGAACCAGGTTGAATCCTAAGAGAACTAAATACTAATTTCTTAATTTTAAATAATAAAATAAATTAGGGGGGAGGTTTTAGTTACTTAACTAATTAACTAAGATAACATGAAATCAAATTAAATCAACTAAATATAAAAGTGAGAAATTCAAGATTACTAAACTCTGATTGAAGGGAAAGATCTCATCTAATTGTAACATTTTTCACTGGTCTAAAAAGAATATTTGTCATAGTTCAGGCAGTAAGTCCCAAACATTTTAGGATAGCTGTACTAAGTCTCAAATTTTCCTAAGTTAATTAGTTCAAGCCCAACATCCAAACCAAAATTTACCATCCATTGATTGGCATTCCATATCAAATAAATGATAGTAATAAGCTTAGTGAAAAAGACTAAACTCTAAATTAAATAATTGAGATAGTTACAACTATTCAACTTAGTTTTCTTATTCATCATAAGTTAAATAAGTAAATTTATAAGTAACCTATTTTGCTATTTGTACCAATCCTTCATGATAATTACAGATCATTGAATTCTTGGATAACGATAGAATAATTAGCATTAAATTCATTTGTCAAATCAATCAATATTAATCATTCATGAAATATAAGAACTCAAAACAATAAGTACTTGAATTAAAACATGAATAAAAGTTAAGAACAAAACCTCAAAAGGTTACAACTAGAATCTTAAATCCCTTTGAATTAAAATAATTGAGTTTACCACACATGACTTAAGTTTCAACACAGAAATATAAGAAAGATAATATACTGAGAGAAAAGTAAGAAGAAGAACAATTGATTCTCTGAGAGGTGGGGAACATCCCTTTTATAGTGTTTTCCTACTATAAACCTAATCTTATCCTATCTTGCAAAGATGTCTATCTAAAATAAATCTCAATCCCTTCATGATAGGGATAAAAGGAAGTTTCCTACTTAAACTTCAACTTTTCAAGTAAATCTAACATTAGGCTTTATCTGCCTTTATCCATTACCATCATCTTTTTAGTTTATCCAAAATTTGTGTTTATCAAAATATTGTCCCAATTTGATGCAATCTCCACTTTTCGTCTCCCAAGACAAAACAAACACTAATTTTCATATTTAATCGCCAAAATAAATCCAAAACAAAGGAGACAATATCAATTAATATAACAAGATAACATCTTATCACCACATCTCTTATTTTTTGGTGCAATAAGAAAAAGAACAATTGCTTTTCACTCAAGCATTGAATTAGAATACTGAACCTTAGCTAGCACTACTTTTGAACTTTTATGGTTATGAACGAACTAAACATATTGAGATCGATTGTCATCTTATGTAATATTATGTGCTTTAGGAAACTATACAACTTGTCCTAATCTCATCTTAAGCACAAATTAGATCACATCCTTTTGATGTTTTCAAGATCTTCTCTCCAAGCTCAAGTTATTGTCTTCACTACCACCCTAAGTTTTAGGGGGATGTTAAAGTAATCTTTAGTAGTCAACTATCAGCTTCTAATTAGCCTTCATTTCCCCCTAAAATCATTTACATTAATACTGTGTAATATTTAGTTGAATTGTATATTTATTTAGAGTTACTTAGAGTGTATAAATAGGTGAATGTACAAAACATCATAAACACACAGAAATACAGAGAAAATGTCTACATTTCTTATTCATTCTCTATTTCTACAATTATAAATACTTCTCACCATATGTTCATTCTACTATTTAATATGGTAATTTGAAATTTTGTTTTTAGATATTGAATATAAAGACTTTCCTTCTTAACTTATGTAATAATTTTTTTGATAACAGATCGCATGAAATAAGAATTTTTTAAGCCGAAGTTGGATAAAATGGTCTATGGACCGTAAACAATTACGTCAGCTTTAAACAATTATAACTATTGATTTATATAATGGAAAATTCTTTTTGACTCAAACAATTTAGTAATCATGATTTGCCTGGTTGAATGCATTTTTTAGGTTGAATGCATGTTTAAGGTTAACTTACAATTATTTGATGATAAATATAAGCAAAACATAAAAACAGTAATAAAGAATTATTAAATAAGTGCACCTATCATTTTTGTAGTATATTTTAGGTTAGTCAAGCGTTGATCCCATAAGGATTAGAATTACTAGTACTAACTATATTATTATTATCTAATCTAATAAAGCAAATGAATAACTAAAAGATATAATTAAAAAATTAAAATTAAAATTTAGAATTACCATAGTAATGTGATAATTAAGAATAAACAACTACTCGACAAATAAGATTTAGATGAAAATATTCTTAAAATTTTATTATGCTGAAATTTATCTTGATTGAATGGTTAATTCTAATTTTTTTTTAAAGAATAATAAGAATTTCTAAGTTACAACTATACTCTTTATCAAGACATATAGTCTTTATCTTTAACTATTTTGATTAAAAGTTATCTCAAGTCAAAACCCTTAAAACACATTAATTTGTTCCAATAATTCTCTTGTTATATTTCACTTTAATTTACAAAAATAATACAGTCCTATTCCTAAGATTCCATTCAACCCTCATCATTCATGTTGTGACCTAATGATATATAATATCTTTTATGTTTCGTACTTCAATCCTATTTATGAAATCCCAAGTTGAACCTTTTGCATTCATTATTTCAATTTAACATAATAAGCAAACATGAATAATTCTCAAGAAAACTAGAATCTTTCTTTGAATTAAAGAATCAATTCAAAGCAATATTTTTAGAGTTCATCCCACCTAGTTCTACATCTCAATTTAGTTTATCAAAGATAAAGAAATCTAACAATAAATAACAAAGAAAATAAGATAAAAGAATGAGTTCTCATGAATCATGACGTTCTTGATTGATTTTGTATGGACTTCCTACTTTTCTCCAAGATTGCTTCCTCTTTGACATATTCTTGAATCTCCTCTTATTTCCCTCTCTTACTTTAACTTTCCTTTGATCTAATTTTGACTAGTTTCTAGTCCTCTAAGACAACTCTTCTTTTCCACCAGCTATCTCTCCTTTTTATCATAAAACTCAAAAAATTTAATCAAACATGGGTTTAATACAGTGTCGTGTAGATCTCTGTGTTGCTCTTCACTCTCTCATCTTTTTTTTCCCATAACAATCATCACCAAAACAAGACTAATATGGTCCTATGTTAATCACATATTTCTTTACTTACTCCCTCTAGCCGATAAGTGGAAGAAACATAATAAATAAGTATGAAACATGAGTTAAATATAGTTTCTTATTTGACTTATATTCCTAAAAATGGATCATTGTTTCCCTCGTGTTATTGAATATGGGTCCCTGATGCCCTTATATTGTAGAACATGGGTCCTTATTAGTACCATGTTTTGAGTCATTCGTCTAAAATTTTGCCAAACTTGCTCCAACTCAATTTAAGCTTGTTTAAATCCATTCCTTCTTTATTAAAGTGTTAGAAGAAGAATTGAAAACAAAATATCAAGATAATTAATTACCAAATCTAAAAAATATCATCAACAAATAAGTAAAATTCTTTCAAAATCATGTTAAAAACATAGAGTAGTAATAAGCACTTATCCAATGACCCCACACTTAAGCATTTTCATGTTCTCAAAGAAATGAATTTCATTAGTTATATATATAGCAATTTTAGGGACAAAAAAATCAATAAGGAGTCCAAATTATTCATCCAATTGTAAAATTACTCAAATCGATAGGCATTTAGCTACTTGTATCAAGTCATAAGTCAATTTAATTTATTTAATAATCCTTCAAATTAACTCAATCCACAAAACTCAATTTAGTGCATAAAATGAACATATAAAAGAAAAATTCTTCAACTTTTAAACATTTCATAACCCTTATTGATGAAAAATAAAAGTGAAACACTTCACTTACTTCAAATTAACATATGATTACTTCAAATTAACATATGATCATTTAAAAACTTGTTTAAAAAGTCACTTAAGATTTTGACACTAAAGTAAATATTATATCATGAATACTCCTGATTACTTAATTAGGTTATCGTTTCAAATGGCTACTACCACCCCTCGTTAACTTCAACCCTTTCTTTTTGCTTAGTTTGAAGCTATTGGAGTGAATTTATTCTAGGCTCATTTATTTCTTCTTTTATGAGAATGAAAATACTTAAAAATAATTCACATGTAACTCAATTGTATGTACAAATTATACAAAAAGTATAATAATGCAAATCAAGTATCCATTTTTAAAATTAATGAAGCAAATTGGAATCTATTTAGTTATTGAAGCTCGTAATTAATTTTCTAAAAATTAAATTAAAATAACAACCAAAGTTATACTTAATCATTTTGATCAATATTATTAAAAGTTTATCAGAATTTTTCCTATTAAGCTAATTATAACAAAATTGATAAGCATAACAATTAATTACCTCCCTTACACTTATGTTGTGCATTGTCCTCAGTGTACACCATATTTAAGAAAAATGAAAAATATAAAAAATGGAAAGGAGGTAAGGATAACAAGTTCTGTTTTAGAAATAAAAGATTACTAGGCTTGTCCAATGACATTGATATCTATCTATTATTAGTGAAATATGATCTTTATCTAGCACTTTGAGGCAATATTGCTTGTATAACCTATAGTACTCTAACAAATCTCAACTCAAGTAAGATAATCCTGATCTAATAGACATTGAATATCAAGATAAACTTAAATTCTTGTGTTAGAATTATAAAAACAAACTAAACTACTGTTAAAGATCCTAAAAGCTACCAAATAAGAACGAAATACCTAAATATTAGGTTGCCTCCTAAACAAACACTTATTTATGAGTCTTTTATATGGACTTCTCTTTAAACCCTTTACTTGTAGCGCCCCCTTACTGCAGGGTATACACCGGGACGCCCTAGGTCATTTCGATACATATCCTACGATAAGGGTGAGCTACGAACAATCACTACTGTACTTCATATGGCATCATAATAATAAAACATCAATATAAAAATCACGAACTTTTTGAAACCAAAATGTTCCTCATTTCATTTCATCAAAATCAAGGAGTTTACACATAAATCCAAACCTAAGCCCTAGGTACATTGGTCCCTATGAGATCATTGAGAGGATAGATGGTCTCATTTCATTGTTTGCTTTGTTTCATTTTGAATAAATTGACTACTGAATGACTCAAGTGTGTTATATTTGTAAAAGGGCCCGAATGACTATTGAAAATTGTGTTAAGTAAAAATGTTTATGAATGAATATGGGCCCAATGTGAGTTTCGATTTCCGCATATATGTTTGTGGTTTTGAAAAAAAAAAGTGTACCGATTTTTGAAGGATTGAGTGCTTTAGCACACCACCCTCGCGGGGCACGGACTCGGATATCACCATCAATATCGGGTTCGGGTCATCACGGGAGTGGGGTGCTATATTACTCATCCTATATTTATAATCAAATTGCTTGCTTCTACTCTTCTTTAGAATTTAAGGTTCTATAGCTTCCTTATATTCCATTTGTACTGAGTTGTCCATCTCCCCTTCTTCTCCTTATTGGATGTATGAGCAATTCTCACTTAAATTGACTGTCAACAACCTATTGAGCTTTTTCTTTCCATAAAGGATATCCTTTAATTAATTGGTATGCTTTGGTAACAACGAAAGAGGTTAAAAAAAGATAGGTTGACATGTAATTGCTTAAGAATCTCTAGAAACATGCCAAACTTATCCTTTTTTCTATCTATCTTAAACTTTCTTATGTATGAAATCTTTGGTAGGTGCTTTTTGACTATTGTTTCCTTTGTCTTCTAATCTTTTTCTTTCTCCTACTAGTTATCATTCTTTTCTTATATACCAACCTTCTTCTTTTCTTCTTTCTCTTTCTCTTTAACATGTAGATTATTTCCATTCCTCAAAGTTACTGTGTTCGCTTACTCCTATAGGTTTAGCTTGGTTTTACAAGATAAAGCACCTGAATGGCTTTGGAAGATAAGCTTAGCAAGATGTCTACTCTGAATTTCTAGGTTATGGATAAAGGCTTGATGGTTTTGTAGAGAATCTTCAATATTTTAAAAGAGAGCCTTAGTTGCAGTAATTTCTTTCTTTATAAACTTCTTAAGACTTGGCTTCCCTTGTTGTTACTATTATTACTAAACTTAAGGTGGAGATTAATTGTCTTATGAAAAGGTAAAATGGTTTCTTCATCCTAGATTGTAAGTATCACAATAGGGAATGTTTTAAGGCTATTTTCATATAAAATTAGATACCTATTTGCTTTCACATATTATGAAGCACCTGATATTCATGATTAGGATGACCACTGCCATAAATATCATAACATATACAAATACTAATTAAGCTATCAAATATATATCATGTTGGAGTTATGTAAATATAGTGCCCTGGAAAGCAAGTGTATTTACATGTAACTTTATCTTCTTCAGTTACAGTTT
>JAOTAX010057882.1:0-10052 GCA_025629825.1 Erythroxylum guanchezii | reverse complement strand
TGTGATTTAATTGTAGGGACACAAAGGAGTCAACCATGTCAACAAGTCAACAGGTCGTGAGCCTTCCAGCACGTCGCGACGCGTCCAACAGAACAGACCAAGCACGTCACGACGTATGCCACATTCCACATCGCGACGTCTTAACAGACAACCACGTCGCGACGTTAACAATTCAGTACGTCGCGGCGAGCAAGCAGAGCTGCACGTCGCGACGCACATTAATTCACATGTCGCGACGTGCAGACGGATACTCGGGCTCCAAATAGAAATCTCCCTCACTGTTTCGACTCGGCCCGTATCCATCTTGTATAAATTTGCTGAGTTAGGTCATTAAGAGGAGGCGAGAAGTCGGCCACAATACAGAAACACCGAACACACACACGCTAACACTTGGGAGTGAGGAGAGCCGAACACTATCATCCTACCGCCACCATCATTCTTCCACCTCCGACCAACACCATCATCGTCGGTCACTTCATCGTCACTTCCACCGCCAGTCTCTGCAGCTATGAGTAACGCAGGATTTCAGCAGTGACGGATATCCTTGGAGTTATGCACGGCTAAGGGCTTTGATCCTCTTGAAGATGTAGCGATGATTTGAGTTCACGGGCTTCAAAGGGGAGTAATCTTATATTGTCTGAACCATAGTTATATTGTTGTAAAACTCTTTATTGGACCCTACTTTCGGAACCCAACCCTCTTGCGAAAACATGCAACCTTGAGCGTGGATATTACCCCGAAAGGTTCTTTCATTGAAACCTTAAAAGACATTATCAATTCATATTCACTACTTTTTTTATATAACATCCCAAAACTTTTGCTCACAATTTGCTCCATGACGTGCCTATACAAACCAGTCACTATGTTTGTACTCAATTCTCCTGTTTGCAAACATAATTTGGAAACCTTCAAATCGAAATTTCAATTTGACTTCTTCATATAATTCATGTCTCTAAGTCTCTTGTTTAATTTAAAATAAGAATCACCTCAAACGGAGTTATACAACTCAAGATATCATCAAAATACCAAAATGGGTTCATTCCCCAAACATGCTCTCTCAATCGACCCCTCACTTGCTCTAATGCAAACTCTCTCAATTTAACTCCAAATGATACAATTTTTCATGGAGAGATAGATACGTGTCTTAGGAATCTATTGGTTCAAGAATCACCTCATTCGGAGGTCGAATGAGGGAGTTATGATCAAAAGAATAGAACATGTTCATAACCTCAAACATGCAGTGACATGTCATGGCGCGAATGCTATAACGTTTTCTACAAATGTCCTAATGCTTTCGTTTTTGAACCATTAGAAAGATGACATCGAGATCTACAACTCGTATTAGAGGCCTTAAAGCGAGATTCGGACTCTAAATTGGTCAAAATCGCAAAATACTATAGCTGACTCGAGCATGTTCGTTAAACGGACATGCATGTCCGTTTAACGGACACAGACTGGCAGAACACCCCAATTTCACCCGAGAAGGTCTGTGTCCGTTTAACGGACACACACTGCCCATAGTGTCCAAAACCATCCGAGAAGGTCCGTTAAACGGACTTACATGTCCGTTTAATGGACACACACTGGGCAAAGTGTCCCAAACCTTCTTTCAAGCCTCTCCAAAGCTTCCATCTTCCATCCTAACATCATATATACTCATCATCACCCCAAATTCAATCCTTCTAGTGTAAATCAACTTCATAATCATTCAAATACCCATTCAAATGGATCAAACTTGCAAATCTCAACTCAAAACTCATAATACACACAAAATCTCATCTTCCATCAAAACCCTCAACTCACACTTCCCTTTTCAACATCATCCCTCAAAATGCTCATACACCCACTTCAATATTCAATTTCATCACACAGGCTATCCAATCCCAACATGCTAGTCTAGCACAAATAGCAATTGGCTATCATACAAACAATTATACTATACACAACCCTCTAAAACAAACCTTGGAAATCACATATTCATAAGAAAAGGAAACCTTTCAATTTCTCATTTCATTTCCAAATCATCAAACTCAATGTCAAAAAGACAAAATCAAATACAAAGGAAAATCCTTGATTACACATTTTCATTCCTAAACAAAGTAAACAATTGAACAACTTCATTTACATATCAAGGTACACGTTACAACTTAAAACGAATACAAATGGATGCTCAATGTTCCTCATTCTTAATAAGCTATACAAAGTGTCGCTTAGCACAAAAGCTAACTATCTCTTTGTCCGAATGTCTTGCAAGGATTCACTGATCTTCTTGGCCTGCACCTGAGGAGAGGGAAACGTGGGTTGAGCTTCACAGCTCAGTGGCTAAACTATTTATAGCCATTGGCTTCGAGCCACACAACAACCACACATATAAATACATTTACATAGGCATACTTTTCACAAGGATAATTCAACATTTAGATTTCATAGCACATGGCATAATTCATAACAGCATTTCATATTGGAATAATTCAATTCAAGCATAGCTTAACACATCATATGCAAATGCACAATCAATTGGCTCAAGGGTTCCATGAACAAAACGATGAAACCGAAGTTTGCATCGTGAACGAAACGAGTCCATTTTCGGATCTCGTGGGCCACAAGCGGGCAACCGGGATAAGCCTTAGGTCGTCAACGTGCACGTGACTCGAAACGGTTCCTCTCTCGCCTAAATAAACACATAATCCATTCATACTCAAAATGCCATGATTTCATTTGATGGCATACAATTATATCAAATGTCAAGCATGCTCAATACATAACATGGCATAAACACAATTCGATCATTCATATTTTCATACTTTTCTTTATACAAAATGCCATGACAACACCAATGGCATAGCATGATCATAGTCAACTCAATTTCATCAAAATGTCATACATTTGTAATTGCATAACATGACATGAACACAACTTAATGAAATTTCCACATCATAGCAATTTAAGCAAACCCTTTAGCACATAATTCACACATCATGCATTTTGCTCATCTCACACAACAACTATAAATAATTTACCCACCTTATACACTTGGAAATCCACATTCAATGGCCTCCTTCCTCTTGCCCTTGAATAAACTCTTGATTTCCTAAACACAACAACAAGATTCCATGAATTTCCATTTAATTGGAAAATCCCCAATTTTCCATAATCACCATAAATTCATAACCCTAACCAAGTTCTAATCTAACCCATCCATAATCAATCTACGTTAGAAAACTCCAATCCTAGCTTAGAAACCCAAAAGCCCTATGGTTTTTATCATCTTCTTCTTCCTCCAACCACTTTCTCTCTCTCTAGGGTTTTCTCCATTACAACAAAACACAACTATTTCTCTACCAAAGCATGAGGAAGATGAAGCACATACCTTAGAAAGCTTGAATCTTCTTCCTTCCACGAAAATCTCTTCCTTCTTCCTTGCTCTTCGATTTCTCTCTTCTCTCTCATGCTCCACGACACTTCTCTTCTTCTCTTCATTTCTCTTGTTTTCTTTCTCATTTTCGTAAACACTCCCCCTCTCATACAACAGCCCCTTCATTTTTCATTTAATGGAAGCCCAATGACCCATATGCCCCTCCATTTAAGTTAACTTCCATAGTTGCCCTTCATTAACCTTTAAAAACTGTCATCTTGCTTCCCGATTTTGAGCAGCTAAACGACATACTTTGACAAATTCTTCTTGAAAAATGTTCCTCTATGTCGCATCTTTAAAATGACACTAAGAACGCTCAAATCGGTTCAGAAATGAAGGAGTTATGGCCAAATTACTTTCAGACCTGCACAAAATCCAAGACTGAACATTAACCTAACTTCAAACCAGAAATTGACAATCTTAGGAACTAAATTGGACTTCGATCCCTTCAGATGACTTGTAGCCCCATGTCTCTAGTTTATTTTGCTTCAAGAATCAACTCAATCAGATCTCTATAGATCAAGAATTTCTCAAAATACTGAACCATGTTCAGAAAATTATCCAACTCATGACCCTTAACCAAATCCTCTCACTTTGGTTCAATCAATCTCTTTCCATTTCTTCTAAATTTCATAACTTCTTCTTTGCTTTACATATAGCTACTTGTCAAAATTTTCTTATTTAATAGTCCTAGCTTACAAAAAGGTTCGGGGTCCAACACTCTTAGTTAGAGTTTACGGTGGTATGATTAGATTAGCATGGTTAGGGTTTAATCATGTGCTGAACAATATTTTGTGATTTATACACAGTTAAATGTAGAACTTTTGTGCTTAATATATGAAGTCTCATATATGTCATTTGGTGATTGCATTAACCCTCTTTATCTGCCTAGTTGTGTTTGATTTGGATGGTTGTGTTTGATCCGTTTGACCAATTACATTAACTTGTTCAATTCACACACTAAGGTGCTTTTAAAAAAGTTTTAAGAAATGGAGTTCATTAATTAAAACTTTGGACTTAAACAGTTTTAAGGTTGATCTTTTGAAAACTTAGTGGATTCTATCCCCACAAATTTATTTCGAACCGTGATAGCCTAAAGTCATTTTCAAGAGGACTTTATCCAATTTGATCATAGTTTGAACTTTCGTTTTCTTTAAAATTCCCAAAATCCAAAAATATACTTTCTTACAATTTTCTTTAATTTAGTTATTTTACTCAATTTTGATCAACGATGCAAAACCCCCCTTTTTTATCAGCTTTAATTGCATTTTTCGACTTATAGGATAGCTTTAAACCATTTTCGTCGGTTCCGAGAAGTGAGACGACCCGAGGTTACAGCTTATACTGCAATATTGGAATTTATTATTTTTGACCGATTTCTAAGGATCAATTTTAGGATCGAACGATGAGCCGCGATCACTCGGCCTATTTGTTTCGGCCGACCGACCTTTGATCTCTTGTTGCCGCTCGGCCATTTTCATTCGGCCTTTTTTGTTCGGCCATTCCCATTCGGCCTTTGTCGCTTTGCTCTTCTGCTTGTCGATCGGTTAGCTCTTTCGCTCGCCGATCGCTCTGCTCTTTTGCAAGCGATCGCTCGGCTCATCCTTTCGCGATCGCTCAGCTCTTTCCTTTGAAATCGTTCAGCGCACCGCTTGGTCATTTGTGGCCGATCGACCTTCCTTCACTTTTTTGGCCATAACTTTTTCGTCCAAAAGCATTGGATTCCTAAGACATCACTCAATGTTTCCATACCAAGTTTGTAATTTTTGAGATTTTAATTGAGGAAGACCAATCGATCAAAGTGGGATGATCGATTAAAAGAGCATGAGCTGATTATTTTTCTAAACAAACTTCAGACTTCAGTATTTTGGAGATATCTTGAGCTATAGAGCTCCAATCGATCTGATTCTTATTGCAAATTAAACTAGAGACATGAGGCTACAAGTTATCTGAAGGAGCCGACCGGCAATTTAGCCTCTAAGACTTGCAATTTCTGAAATGAATGTTAGGAGCAATTCTGGAAGATCACTTAAGGTTTTAAATTACAAGGCTTACATGTAAGGGCAAATTGGACTTTTAGAACTCATTAAATGACATGGCAGTATAAAACCTTGTGGCTGTCAGTGTTAAAGAGGGAAGCTCGACACTTAAGAGAAAAACAGAAGAGAAATAAAAGAAGAGAGAAAGAAGAGAAAAAAAGAGAAGACATCGGTGGAGAGAGAGATAGGGCTTAGGGTTTTCGATTTTCATGAGTTTTCAAGGGGGTTTTGATGCTTTTCAAAGGGATAAATGAGGAAGAAGATGAAAGCTTCCTAATGGAACCAAGAAATGCCGAAAATGGTGGAGGTTGAGGTAAGATCCGAAATTTTTGATCTTCGAATTTTTGATGAATTTTGGTATAATTAGCTTGGTTATTGTATGGGTTTAGGTTTGCTAAGCTCAATTTTGGAGATAGCATGGTTTATTGGGTTCAATTTTGGATAATTGTGAATTAGGGTTTATGCCCAATTTTGTTATTTGGGAATTTTAGAAATTCTTGCTTTAGATAGCTTGAAAATATGATGAATTTGGGTTTCCTAAAGTTAATTTGAGTGATTATGATTTTTATGATGTTGAATTTAGGTGATTTGGCGTAAGGAATTTTAATGTGGAGGAAAGAATGAAGAAATGGAGGAATTGAGGCTTTAATCAAGTTCCTAGCAAGGAAATGAGGTGGGTAATATATTTATATTTTGAATTATAAGTTATGTATTGATTTTCGAAAAATTAAGACAGTGAAAGAAAAGGGTTTTTGAATTTTATTATTTCTGAATGATTTGAGAAATTGTTACAAAGGGAAAAATTTATTGTTTTACATGATTTGATAAATTGTTAAAAATTTCTGAAATTCATTATGCTTGAAGGATTTGTTACTTATGAAAGTTGATACATTTGTTTATTTATTATTTATGAACGATTTTGATAAATTATCGAAAGTGTTGCATACTTTGCTTATGAATTGTTATGGATTGATGAATTGTGTTTGCATTTTGGTTTGCTATATGACATATGTATGGAGAATTGCTATATGAACTTATGTGCAATTGTGAATGTTAATGTGTCTGGTATGACACGTCATGAAAATTTAATTTTTAAAATGTGCCTTCGGGCAATCCGATTTTTCAAGCATGAAAATGTGTTATGTGGGTTTGGTTAGGTCCCATAAGTTAGAGTCAGTGCACTATCTCGTTTTGAAAGGCTTCTCCTGCCTGCCCGCCAGTGGCACTGGAGCTCCGATTTCGGACTCCCGTAAGTTCACGGCTACACCGGACCGCTATGCGGGAAGGTGTAGTACGTTCTGTTCATGGCTGCATAGGACCGCTATGTGGGAATGTGCAGTACGTCCCGTTTTGGACTGAAACCAAACCATTCTGAAATGTTATGTGATTTTTGATTTGTTTATAATGTGGTGCATTTATATGTGCTTGCATTCATGTTCTTGATTCTATTTATGAATTGTGAAAAGTTTTGGAATTTCGAGGAATGAAAATTTGAGGTTTGAAATCATGAAAATTTTGGAAAATTTTGATAAATGATTTGAAAAGTGGAAAAGTTTAAGAAATGAGTTTTTTTGAAAAATTTGCTAAATGGCAAAAGTTTTGAGAAATGATTTTTGCTTATCTTTCAATTTATAAATATGTTATCCACGAGCTATCAGCTCACCCCCTTTCATCCCCATCTCCAGGTATTCGAGCAGGAGATCGGATGAAAGAATGTCAAGACGTTTTGTTCGATTTTTGCATAGTGTGTATTTTTGTGTAAAGTATTGGATTTGTATATGGCTTGGAAAGCCATTAATGTTCTTAAGCTTTTAATTCATGATGTATATGAATTATGAAATTTATGTATGGAATTGAGTTTGTATATGATTATGGAATTGGATTATGTAAGTAAATTTTGGTTAGTAAATATGAATATGAATGTGAATGTGATTGGATTGATTTATGAATTGATACAGTAATTTGAGATATGAATGTGAATTGGAGTATAGAATATGGATTGAGAATTATTGAAGTGTTAGGTATAGGATTGTGTTTGGTTGTGCTTGGAATTCCGGATGGGAGGTCCGATGATTTTGAGTTTTGTTTGGGAATATATAGAAGTGTGTTTTATTGATTTGCAGATTTTGAGTTGTATAGAATACAGTCGTTATGCTGCCCGATTTTTGTTAACGGGCATTTAAGTTTTTAGTAATAGATGTATTTTGGGATTTGTATGAGTGTATCAGAACCGTATGAAATTAAGATATACTTGATTTCGAGAAATTAAGTAATTTGAGGTTATGGAAATAAGAGAAAAGAAATGTATGTAAAAGAAAAGGAAAAGAAAAAAAATTAGACCGGATTTCGGATTAGTCTTAGGGTTTCCAACGCTACACGTTAGTTTGTTTGCTTTTGTTCGGATGTCGGAATTCGATTCGCTTTCATTTGATCCGATTCGTTTCACTTTCGATGTATGTTTTTCGATTTTGTTTTGCTTCGAAATTCGTTCCTTCGATTCGCTTTCACTTCGTTCCGCTTTATGACTACCGATTCGTTCGTTTTGATTCGATGCTTCCGCTTTATTTTTTGATTCGTGTTTGGTTCGATTTTCGTTTTCCGCTTCCGCACTCTGATTTCTGTTTTTGTTTTCCGCCAAGAGTAGATGTGTTCTGGTTTAGTTTAAGTGGTTGGGTTGCGGTCTCAACATTTAGAGCACAGTACAAATATTGGCAACTCAATTGCAACAGTCAATGGAGTACATAGCTCAGTTTCGTAATAAGGTGGATGAGTTGAAGGGGAGGGGCAACACCTCATCGCAACAATCAGAGCATCCACGGTAACCATGTTGGACCCTGATCTTTTAGTGAAATTTAGAAATATTAAATGAAATTAAATAAGTGTTTTTGGATATGTTTTGTGTTATAGATGTATTTATACTTAAGGGAAATTGATGATGTGGTTTGAATGGAGTTAAGTGATCTATAAGAATTTGTGGATGTGAGAATTGGAAAATATGACATTATACAGTTTGGATGTGTTTTAGGATAACACAAGTTTGGCAGAAACTTTGACTAAAAATTGACCTAGTTAGAGGTTGAATTAGTCTTTAAGTTCGTCATGAAAGTTATAGATTACGTTTTGATCTTTCCAATGATATAAAGTATGACATTTTTGGACAAGGGAGTGAAAAGTTATAAGGTTTGAAAGTTCTGATGCTGTTTAGGATGAAGTGATGAACAGTCACTTTGTGTGGACTTTTTGACCTCTTTAGAGGTCGATCTGGTTTTTACGGCCTTCATGAAAGTTGTAGAGCGTACTTTTATCTTTAATTTGACACCAAGTTTGAAAAATTTAGAGTTCGGAGTCAAAAGTTATGAGTGTTAGAAGGTTGAAGGTCGGATTAGGCGTGACCGACCGACCGACCTCTGATTCTTTCAGCTCTTCCTCGATCGCTCAGCCTATCTGATCGCTCAGCGCTTCTAATCATTCAGCGCTTCTGATCGCTCAGCGCTCGCCATCGCTCAGCTTGTCCGCTCGGCCTATTTGTTTTGGCCGAGCGACCTTTGCTCCCTTTGTTGATCGCTTGGCCTATTTGTTTTGGTCGAGCGACCTTTGCTCTCTTTGTTGATCGCTCGACCTATTTGTTTTGGCCGAGCGACCTTTGCTCTTATTGTTGATCGCTTGGCCTATTTGTTTTGGCCGAGCGACCTTTGCTCTTATTGTTGATCGCTCGGCCTATTTGTTTTGGCCGAGCGACCTTTGCTCTCTTTGTTGATCGCTCGACCTATTTGTTTTGGCCGAGCGACCTTTGCTCTCTTTGTTGTCGCTCGGCCTATTTGTTTTGGCCGAGCGACCTTTGATCTCTTTGTTGCCGCTCGGCTGATTTGTGGCCGACCGACCTCCCTTCACTCTTTTGATCATATCTTTTCCGTCCGACATCCAATCGATCTGATTTTTGAAGCTTTGGATTCCTAAGACATCCCTCTATCTTTCCATACCAAGTTTATAATTTTTGAGATTTAACTGAGGAAGACCGATCGTATCAAAGTGGATGATCGATTAAAAGAGTATGAGCTGGTTATCTTTCTAAACATGGTTCAGTATTTTGGTGATATCTTGAGCTATAGAGCTCCGATTGAGTTGATTCTTGTTGCAAATTTAACTAGAGACATGGGGATACAAGTTATATGAAGGAGTAAAACGGCAATTAAGCCTCTAAGAATGTCAAATTTTTGGATGGAATTAAAGTACTGGAAAATGTGTTAGCATAATGATAGTCCGAAATGTTTTGGAGTATAACTTTTGGCGTAGTGCACCAATAGCATGAATTAAAATGAATGTTAGGGGCAATTTTGGAAGAACACATAAGGACTTCAGTTAGAAGGCTTTGATGGAGGGGCATATGAGTCCTTTAGCACTCATTAAATGACATAGCAATATAAAATAATGTGGCTGTCAGTTTTAATAAGAGGGAGCCCGACACTTAAGAGAAAAACAAGAGAAGAAAAGAAAGAAGAGAGAAAGGAGAAGAGAGAAGCTTCGGTGATGGGAGAAAAGAGAGAAAAGAGTTAGGGTTTCGATTTTATGAGATCCAAGAGGGTTTTCGAAGATGATTC
>JAOTAX010057871.1:0-10053 GCA_025629825.1 Erythroxylum guanchezii | reverse complement strand
ATGGTATCGAAGCAAGCTTGGATTAGAAAGGGTCAAGTACAAGCACAAAAACGTAGTGAAGGAAAAACAAGAAAATGTCCAGATTTGCAGTTAGTTACTGCAGATGAAGTAACTGCAGAAAGTGACTTACATCTAATTACTGCAGATGGAGCAGCTGCAAAAAGTAGTTTACAGTTAATTACTACTGAGGAAGTAACTGCAGAAACTGAAGAACTTTTAGTTACTTCAGATGATGAACCAACTAAAACAATGAAAACTGATTTGAACCGAGGTTCTTCATCTCGAATCAGAAGAAATCATCCAGCAGAAAATGTTATTGGAGATGTGAGCGAAAGAAGAAAAACAAGAGAAAGAAAAATGAGTGATTAACGAGAACTTGCAGGCTACTTGTGTGACACTTCTTCATTCAAGCCAAAGAGTAAGTCCAGGTTTGAGATTTTTTGAGGGACACAGGGACAGTGTGCTTTACATTTTTGAAGGATTTTTTTTGTTGCAAAAAAAAACAAAAAAAACAAAAAAAAAGACAAAAAAAGAAGAAAGATTTTTTAGTTTTATGTTTCTATTGACGTCTAATCTTTTAGTAGTTTGCTTAGTGCCTTCTATTTGGCTCTACCGAAGACTTTTAAGCTCTCTCATCGGTATGGATCTCTCTCGAGTATCTATCTCTCTTTCGGGCATATCTCTCAGTGTTTTGAATGGTGATAAATTGTCATATTGGCGTGCTTATGATTCTTTCGCTGCATCTATTGGTGATTATTATGATTATGTTTTTGTCCCAAGGAGGAGACATCACTTTGTTTATGGTGAATGTTACACTTAGGGGGAGATTTCTAGATATATATGTGACTATTTGTCTTACTTTTTGGCATCTTTTTATCTCAAGGGGAGAAATTTGGATGATTAGTGTTCTTTGAAACTTGATGTTTGACGAAGGGGGAGCATTGTGAATCTCATCTTTATATATCCAAATAAGATTATTTATGAGTGTTAGAGTTGTGACAAAAATGTCAAAAAGGGGGAGATTGTTAGAATATATTTTATATGTTCTTTATTTGGTTTTGGCATTTTAAATTGGACATAGGGATTTTTATATGCCTTGAAGATTGCACTGTCACATGTAGGATTTGTTATATGCCTTGAAGATTGCATTGTCACATGTTCCTAACACTGTAGAAGTTTTTCTTTAATATACATTCTATTTTCGGTGGTATCTTGATATTTAAAGATTATCCATATATGGGATATCTCCTTATTATGGAAGGAGTCTAGCTACACACGGTCGTTGAAAAATATCTGCAGGAGGTTTTCTTTTTGGTTTTTACATATGCGTGGATTTTGGTGATTAAATGTTGTGTGGGTCACGACATTAAAAAAGAGGAGTTTTTGGTTTTGTTGGCTACGCACAAGTTTCTTTTTGGTTTACAGCTGTACAACTTATTTTTGTGGGAGAGTGGCTGCTGCTCTGTTTTTGCTATTCTCTTGGGTTGATTGCGTAGGCGTTTTTGAACAGTTCTTTTTACCACTTTCAATTATTTTTCTGACAAGGAGTTCACCCGTAATGTGGAGTTGCTGATTCTTTGGGTTCTTGAGGTTGGCTGCTGGTTATGGCATAGAGGAGTATTATTGTTGATGGATGCGTGACTTATTGGCGTAGCAACTTAATTTTATCGGTGAACAATTTCAGATTTGGAAAGTTGTCATTCCTTGATTTATTTGTTTTTGCTTTTGAGTAAAAATAGTTAGGCAAATCCTCTGACGAGGTTAACACGAGTTGGTCGTGTTATTAGGCGTGAAAAACTTTCACGGGTAGTTAGGTTGTGTGATAGTTACATAGAATGAATGGTATGGGGTTAGATCAATTTTGTGTAATTTTTGTCGAACTACAGTGAAAGTAATTAATCTAGATGAGGGCCCCGCAGACGTAGGCAAAGTGTACCAAACCGTGTTACCAAATTTCTGGTGTTTTTATTATTTCAGTTTTGCTTGTTTCTATATTTTATTAGTGCCAAGGAAATTTGCGTAAAGTTTGTGAAATAATTAACCCCCTTCAGTTTTTTCTCAGTTTGCTTAATTTCAACATATCGAACTGTTTCTGATAATAAAATTTCTTACAAACTCAAAATAGAATATTGACCATCTGCAAACAAGAAGCTTAACTCTGTGGCTTGGCTTCTATATAGTTACAGAATTATAAATTTGGTTTCAGGTGCTAACTTGATAAGTTGCAATATAATAGTTTTGGAGTCCAGAGATTGTCGTTAAAAGCTACAGTTCCTTTAAGCTTTCAGTACTACCTCGGCCCCATGATAATTAAAGGAAGCGTTTAACGATGTACAGCCTAAGGTTCTTAATGAAACATGTCAATACCTATATGTAGGATTCTTCAAATTAATTATAATTAATTATCTTTCTTATTTTTTTTGTTATCACCATTTTACAATTGCCCTTCCTTTTGGTAGTCTAACACTTGCAGTCAATTTATTTACTTATCCATGTCAAGATCAATATCACCTCAGCAACAATGAAGTCTGATGTAACATCTATTTTTATCTACTTAGCGTTCCATCATCAATGCAAAAGGTGTAACAGAAGATCATCAAGACCGGCAAAAGACTTCATTAATTAATTGATATAAATGGCAAATTTTCCAAGTCTCCCCTCGAATTTATCCATTTGTCGTCATATTAAGATTCCCATCGGTGTCACAACTTTTACCATAATCTAATCAACAAAAAAAAGAAAAGAAAAGAAAGAAAATGACAGCTTATAGGTGATGAAGCCAAAAATTGATAACTGAAACATCTTGAAGAGTTTTATATACATATTTCTTCTAGATCATGCAGGCTTGTCTCGATTTTCAACCCGTTGATGGTTTAAAAAACGTTTCATGTTTGGGCTTATCATGACTTCTATGTCAATTCATTGCAGTTTCTATAACTACTGCAAATGTGCTCACATTGACCATGATTGCCACACTAACCATCATTCAAAACCTTAATCCTAACGTTATTTTTATTTGTAATTTCTCTAATATAATTGGGACGTACTAGAATAACTTAGTGAAATGCTTATATTAGAATGACCAAGCGAAACCATTTATCAGTCTCGCAATTATTCCTAGGAACTGCCATCTGATGTCTGCCATAGATAGGATTTCATTCGAAGAGGTGAAGCAAAATACTGAAATATGCACAGCTTGTGCCTAAAGCCAAGGACTACCATTGAGCTATCTTGTCTCTGTATGCCTATATTGAGAACTAATGTAATAAATCATGAGTTTCACAAAAGAAGATTTATTACAACATAATTATTATTTTGTATCAATATAACCCAAAGAATTTTAATCGATTATATTTTTTATGTTAATTAAAAAATCTTAAACTTTACTGAATTTGATAATTTTAATATTAAATAAATTTATTTCGAATACTTTCTATTAATAAAGGTCAAGTGACAAATTACGTCAATTATGATAATTTTATATAAATGGCAAGTATAATTAGTTATCGACCTCAATAATAAATTTATTTAATATTAAAGTATTGAATTTAAAAGGGGAATAAAAACTAAACATAATCTTTTTTTTCCTTCAAATTTTCTTCGTCCTTCTCTCCACAACGTTTCTTTTTCAGGCACCTCTATTCTTTTTCATACTAAAGCCTATGATTCAATGTATTTGGCTCCTTTATCAAAGGTTTATGCCTAATTGTAATCGAGTATATACCTATTTCAATCTCACAGGTTTGTTTCTCTGGCGAAGCAAGGAGCGGTCTGTAGGATTTTATCAACTGATGCACTGCGTTTTGATTCTCAAGCAAAGTGGGAAGGTAGCTAACAGACATCAAGTTCTCTACCTATTAGGAGTGGCGATGATGGGTGAATAAAATGATTTGTGTTAAAGTGCCTTGTCGGCTCGCTGAGGAGTTAAATGGGTTTTCTGGCCTTGGATTGGTTGATGCTATATCCTGTAATAGAATAATATTTAAAGGGAAAAGAAAAAGAAAAAAAACCAAAGCAATGTGAAATTAGTCAATTACATAATATCTCTTGTGTCTTGCCGATTAACTTTCTTATGGTGGCTCTGGTAGTTTTGTCAGTTCACATTCATTTTGCCCATCATACATTTGGTAACAGTAGAATTTAATATTAGTTTGAACGCGTTAACGGGGATTCTAATGATTTTCTCAAAAATCTAAGTTCAAATAAAGTTCGCGGTGAGGAGGGGAATTTTTGGTTTAAAAAAAACGGTTTAATTTTTTAATTTATTATTTTAATATTAAATAAAGTAATTATTAAGAATCTAACGATGTACTTTATAATAACGACGAAGGAAAAAGAAGAATGTTTAAAGACAACAACTTAGAGAAATCCGATCTTTTTCATCCTTCTCAACAACTCTCCTATCATCAGGATGATCATGATCCTGATTCTATGTCCTTGATTGGGAATCAAAACCCAAGACCAAGACCTAGAAATCTCCGGTAATTACTCAAAGATGTTGACAAAGAACATTTGTTTCATTCAAAGTCAATCTCCAATTGACCTCAGCTAGTGATTTCTGTTACCCTTATAATTCCTTTGATCCCTTGTATGATGGTTAAATCATATAAGAAAGACTTTCCTACATTGGAGAGACACACTGACAACAATAATAGGGTTATCTCTAACCCCTATATTTGCCCTACAGGCATAACATCTCATAAAACTATGACATTCAATTCTGTTGACGAAACTTTCAAATGATAGACTGATAATGCTTTAGCCCAAAATAAAGTCCTTTGACGGATTGATTTCAAACTTGATAGGCCACATCAACAAACGCAGTCTACTCAATAAAAGGGTTAATATAGTGTCCTCATAAGTCCAATCTTTGTGTAAATCACTAAAAGATCAAATGACCCAATTAGATGTGGATCTTCAGCTATACATTGACACTCAATATTCTGGCCTTGTCTTCACCATTAAAGAACAATAACTCAAGAAGGTGAAAGAAGTACTTCAACCAATAGAAGCTGAAATGCGGAAAGAATAGTCTAAGACTATTTATGGAACTTATTCCACACCATTTCCAATTGTCCAACCTATTATTCTCCTCTAACATATCCTAAAGTTGCTGTTTATGAAAAAATATTCAAAATGAATTATCCCTTCATCAGATAGTATATCTATCCTACCATAGCTAAACCCAAATAAGCCAAATCCTCAAAACCCAAACTAGACAAGCCTTTCAGAGTCATTACCTTCATATACCACTTAGGCTACCTTTGGTCAGAGGGTACACGAGCATAGCATCACCAAGGTACGTGGCGTTGTTTACATCAGTGAATCGAGAAGGGTTCTTCTAGCTGTGACTTCTAGGTCGTGAAATATTTCACCGATAAGCCTTATTGGAGCTACATTGTAAGTCTTCAGCCTATATAGCAGTCAAAATGGTGTATAAAATAGATCATCCATAAGAGATCAAGAATAAGCAAAAATTGACTGTTGTATAAATTTCAAGTATGCTAGCTAAGATACAAGTCCTTTTTCCTCAATGAGCATCAATTCTCAAGACTTCCCTTTTAGGAATCTTATACTCTCCAATCTTTCCTTGTTTAACAACAACCTCAAATAGGATCTTTGATCTAAAACTTTCTGATACACAAGATTCTCGTGAAGAGATAAATGTAGAGAATACTTGTTTTTTCTGTATGACTAGGACTACATTACTCGAGAAGGAAGAGTCTAAAGATAAATTTTTTATTGAAATTTTTACAATTTGAAAGATTTATATCACTTTTTAAATTTTGAACTATAATTATAAAATTAGTGAAATTTAATTTTTTTAATTAACCATAATTTTATTTATAAACTAATTTATAGAGGTTAAAGATATGCTACAATGTTATCAAAGCTAAAATATATTTAACCCTCCTGTGTTTTATCCTTTGTTATATTATGTCTTCCTCCATTTTAAAAATGGAATTATTATCCCCTTTGACCACCAATTAAAGGAGTTTACAATTCAAAAACACTTTTTTACCGCGGCATTATGATAACATCGCCGCAGCTATATATGCTGCAATTTTTGAACAAAAATATCATTTTAGTCTTTTGTTGACTAAAATACATTAAATCCCTATATATTGTGCTTTATTTCACTATGACCTCTATTTCAAAAATAAAAATTATTGTAAGTATAAATTACATTTTGAACGTTAATAAATAAATAAATAATTACTAAAAATATCATTGTCTTTAGAATTGTACTTTATGACCATTAATTTATGAAAAATTTTAAAAAAGAAAATTTATTTATGAAACTTGGCTCGGTCCAATCCACGGGTTGACCTGCGCATGACCCAGACCATGGCTTGGTGCAAGCAACTTGCCTGGCTTTATGTTTTTTTAAATTAAAAAAATAATGTCGTTTTATACCTTCTCGCCAGGTAATGGTCAACCAGGGCCAGACCGGGCCACATTTGTCATCCTTATCCCTCGTTTTATACCTTCCCGTCAAGTCATGGTCAACCAAGACTAGGCCGGGCCACATTTATCATCCCTATCCCTTACCCGCTGGTTTTTTATGTTTTGTATTTATAGTTTTATGGAGCAAAAGGGAAACATAATAAAAATGGTGATATTTTATTTTATTATTGTTAATTATTTCTTTTGTAATTTTATTTTATAAATAAATTTAATTTTTTCCCATAAATTAACGGTCATAAAATACATTTGTGAAGACAATGGTATTTTTAGTAATTTTTTCTATTTATTAAAGGTTAAAATATAATTCATTCTTAAAATAATTTTTATTTTTGAAATAGAAGACATAATGAAATAAAGCAAAAAAATATGAGTTTAATTGTATTTTAGTCAAAAAAAAACTAACAGGACATTTTTGTCCAAAAACATGCAACATCTACAACATTGGTAATGTCATTATAATATAGGGGTAAAAAGACTTTTTAAATTCTAAACTCTTTAAACTGGTAAAAAAAAGAAAGTAATAAGTTGTTTTTTTAAAATAAAAATGATATAAGGTACCAAAGCTTAAAACAGCGGGGGTAACTATATTTTAGCCTATTATCAATTTCAGAAAGCTTGATGTATTCTTATCGGAAGATCTCATAAATTTCTTAGTAATTAATTAAAATATAGCGAAAGACGAGATTTTTGTCATTTCTTTTATTGTTAAAAAAATTCAGTGAAAAGTGAAAACATAAGTTTTCAAAATTTATTCATTGTATGTAGAAAATACGCAGTTGTTCGATTACAACTGCAGCTAATAAAATCAAAGAAAGCAAACTCCTATTGAAAAGGATTTATTTTCTCATACCCAAAAATTATGAAGGTCCCGTTACTTCTTTAATAAGGTTTGAATTTAATGACTTTAATTCAAAATTTTAATTTTTGAATAATTTTAATAAAAATATTATTCTATTTCAATTGTGGATGGTAAAAAAAGAAATAAATGACAAAGGCAACATGATTTTTTAACGAAAAATTGTAGAGTTTGGTTCTGTCTGAATTTGCTGGCGCTGGACGCCATTACTCGGATCTATAGGATTGGTTGACTTTGGCTGGAGAATTCCTACAAAACAATAAAGGCGCACCGGGGGTTGACTACCGGTAGGCCCCTCCAACGCTCAAATGAGTCTTTTGTGAGGGTTTTGGCGGCTAGTGAATAAAGAATAATAGGGTTCTAAAGTCGTACCTGTGTCACAATGGAGTAGTACCTTATATAACCAATACTTGCTAGGTTTAGGTCACCATTAGGTTACCATTAATGAATGGGCCGACCGACCCACATGCCATTCCGGGTCTGGGCCTGGGCCTAACGAGACCGACCCAACCATAAATCCCCTTACTCTTCGAGTCTGACCAAGGAGAAGGGTCAAAGGAGTACAGAAGGATTGTGCGGCTCGGTTGTTGGACAGATCGCGATAGGCCTGATCGATCGGACGTAGTGACAAGGCCGACCGATCGATCGCAGTGATAGGACCGACCGATCAGTCGCAGTGACAGGATCGACCGATCGATAGTAATGACAGGGCCGACCGATCAATCGCAGTGACAAGATTGACCGATCGATAGTAATAATAGGGCCGACCGATCGAACGTCGACGCCTAATCAAAGCACTAGGTTTAATCATCATTGACGGCACGCATCCACTGGTGGATTTTCAAATTTTGAAATGAAGCGTCTTTTTAATCGCTGTATAGCTGTCATGTGTGTCCTTTCAACTGCTGTATAGCTGTCATGTGCGTCCTTTCAACTATTGCGCCGCTTTAGGTCTCTGACAACCCTAATTCGCCACAGCCCGGATTGTGCCACGTGTGCGGCGTCGGTTCGGATTTCACCACGCGTCCGACGTTGGTTGGAGCACCCGTTCAGTTGGTTTCTATAATAAGCGTTTGGAATCGATAAACTTCCTCTGCTTCCGTTTCCGTTTCTGCGTTTTTGATTCTCTAGCTTCTATTCTCTGACTTCTCTCTACTCTTCTTTTCTCCTGCAATCATCGGGATTCAATTTCCTCTGTCGTCTAGACTCCAAATTTCAGCCACTAAACTAGGTACGTCATTTCTCTGATCCTTATCCTACTGATTCCTTTTCGTAACTATGTCATCAACCAGTCCTAAAGGTGAGGTTAGTCCTAGGGGTGCAACCGCCGAAAATGCCTTGCCAATAGTTGGGCCACTTGAAATAACGGCGGAAGCGATGGAAATGCCAGAGGTAAGACCAAATGAGGGAGTTGTGGTGAGTGACCGGAAAGATGGGTAGGTCGTTGAAGCGCCGTCGTGCGATCCATCAACGATGATCGAGAAGGAATTGAACCAATTGGTTATCAATAATAACATCCCGACGTTCTGGGGACCCAGACTGGCCTCTAAGAACGAACGGATTCATAGCAATCTGGGAGGATACTTTGCTGTTTCAAACAGCTTTTTCTCGGTCGGTGGTATGAAGCTTCCGTATGCTCCGATCATTGATGAGGTGTGCTGCACCTACCAATTGAGGCCGAGCCAAATTTCTCCGAATGGCTGGAGATTTATTAACGGTCTGGCCTTGCTATGCCATCATTTCGGGTGTCCCCCGTCCGTCGGTATCCTGCGCCACTTTTTGAGAATGAACCAAAGTTCAAGTGCCGGGGCCGAGGTCCCTCATCTTCAATATAGAGATGCACGCTATCGTCCGGCTGGAACAGCTTCAAAAGTCCAAGCTTGGAGGACGAAGTACTTCTTTGTGAGGCCTCCTGGATCTACCTTTAATTCTAGTCCGTGGAGATATCCCCTGGCCGAGCGGTGGAATGACATCTCTAATTTGTCCTTTTCCAGTGAAGAATGGGAAGTGATCGATAGGATTAAGGCGCTCGGTCGGTATTCTTTCTACAATCTTATTCTGGGATATTGTGGAGGGGCATCAGCCGATGCTTTTTTGATTGATCCTCCCTCTCGAATTAACGTGCTAAAGGAGGAGACCGCTCCTTCTGGCCGATTCTTTGTAATTTAACTACTTACTGTATGCACAAGTACTATTTTCGGTTTCTGACCTGCTTCTGTATTCGTGCAGCCATGGTAAAGCTCAAGGATTTCGCCGGGTCCTCCAGTTCCTCCAAATCCAAAGGCCAGCTCAAAGGGCCTAGGACTTCCTTGACAGTAAAGGGGTGAAGCAGAAAGGGGGAGGTCAGCGAGGGTATCGCTCAGCCGCTTGTACCCGAGCAGTCTGCACCTCTCGCTCAGCCTACTGTGCCTGATCAGTCTACAGCGCTTGCTCTATCGACTATCCCTGAGCAGTCTACAGCGATGTCGGCCCTATTGGCAAATGAGGACCGAGCTGTTATGGAGGAAGAGGAGGAGGTGGAGAGGCCCCTCAACAGAAAGAAAACCTCTCGAAAGGTCCAACAGTCGTTCAGCCAATCGGACCGAGGACAGGGGAAGGAGCAAGCGTCCCGATTGGATAAGGGTAAGAGGAAAGAGCAAGAGCCTAGCTCCGGGAAGTGGGAGTCCACGATAAGTCTGGACAAGACTGCGTCGATCAGGAACATCGATGTGGCTCTCCATATCGCTCAG